>OY755045.1:59986479-60288979 GCA_963576565.1 Aspidapion aeneum
GTGCGTTGAAGAAGGGAAGCACCAGTGCCACTATTGCGGACACAAAGCCAAAAGGCCGGACTATCTTAAAAGACATATTGAAAAAGCGCATGGGTTTTTCTTCAAATATGGTAAAAATTTTTAATTTAGTAGTTTTCAAAAAAACAAAAATTGATTTACCACTTTCTAAGTGATTACAATATGTTGCTATGGTCGAACATACTAAAATGTGATATGTGACCAGATTATAAATCTTTAGTTTTTGAGTTATTTTTATTTTCGTGTTCACAGGAGTGACAACTGTACACACTGTGACTTTTTACTTGAAACAAAAAAATAAAAAATCCGAAATATGTTATTTTAAAGAGCTAAATTATTTATTAAATATAAAGATACAACCAAATAAAAATAAATGGATCTCTGACGAATCTGATATCTTCCCAGCTATAGTACAATAAATAGAAGACAAAAGGTCCGGTAGTTCTGAATTTCGGATATGTTATTAAGGTCGAAAGGGTAGTTAAAAATCTGAGTTTTCGTCACCCCCACCCCTGTGCTTCCTCCGCCATCTTGAAAAAACCATCAAAAATTGGCACTTTTTGTAGTTTTTTGCCTGTAACTTCGTTCCAGTACACTAAATCGCAAAAAGCGTTATATGAAATTTTTTAGACGATATAATTTTCTACATTTGGGTGGTACTATGGCAGCAGTAACGGAGATAGGTAATTTCCAAAAATGACTAAAATCACGTGCATGGGCAAATTTTCAGATTTTTTCTATTTTAGACGGCATAAGCTCCGAAATACTTTGTTCTAGGGTAAAAGTTCTAAGAACATATCTTGTAGAGAATTTTATCAGCTACAAAATCCGTTCTTTAAATGTATTTTTAAATATTGTAATAAAGTGTCATCTAATTTAGCTTAAAGTAAGTTAGAAAATAATAATGTTTTTAAATTTAGTGCTTTAAACGGCACGTTTTTTATTTATTTTAATTTTTTTGTGTAAATTTAGTGACGTACAAAAAGGTAAGAGAGCTTAGGGGTCAAACACCTCCTTAAACTAACCACCTCTTCAAAACCCCCCCCCCCCCCCAGACCCCCCAAAATCTAACATATTTAGGTTTTCTCAAATTTTCTCGAAAAATACGCTTCTAAGAGAAAAATGTGTAATATACTTTATTGTAGACAATGAAATTTCCTTTTAAAAAAGGTACAACTCGATGGGAGTCAACCATTTATAAACTCTTCAGCGGCGTCCGTTAATTGAAGTAATTTAAAAAAGTAAAAAAATATCCATGTTTTTTTCATGATTTATTCGATTTTTTTCTAAACCAAAGTTTATAGAACAAAATGTGTTATACATTATTGTAGCAAATAAAATTTCCTTTAAAACGCTGTACAAGAAAGTCGAATTGGTTTCATGGTTATAAATTTACGGGCGGTAAATTTAACCAATTTTAAAAAATCACAAATTAAAATATTTTTGTTACAAGTTTTATCTAACTTTTTAAAAACTAAGCCTAATTTAAAAAAATGCTATGATGCACTTTATTGACAGTAAAATTCTCTTTTCAACGGTGTATAACTCGATGGGGCTTGACTTACAACGAACCCGCCAGCGACGTCCGTAAATGGGGGCTATTTAAGTAATTTTTTTAAAAATTATGTTTTGCACAGGTTTTATTTGATTTTCTGAAAACCATGCCCTTTATCAAAAAAATTGTTTTTTACTTCATTGTAGATAATAAAATTTCCTTTTAAAAGTTGTGTAACATGGTAAAAAATATTTCATATTTACTGCTCCAGTGGTGTGCTTAATTTAAAACAATTTTTTTTTTATTTTACACAGTCACAAATATAGTAAGGCTGGTTTGGAAAAATTGTAATTCAGCTAACGGCCCTCAAAGCCTAGTTATAAAAAGTAAGTAAAAAAAAATTATATAATATTTCAAAATAAAATTAAAACGCTTTTGTGCAGAATAATTTCATATCAAAGCGTAATGTCAAATTGTTTAAACAATTGAAAACAATGACAAAACGCCAAGACACAAGGCCAACTTGATTTGCATAGTATAAGACAACAAAACTATAGGTGCATTGAAGTAGGATTTGACCGCAAGGCTTTCACGTCAATGGCGCATGACGTCATTCAACGCACACTAGACACAAATAAAAAAATTTAATTATCTCCGAAACCGCTCAATCAAACTATGACATATGATACATCATTTTGAAAAGAATTCAATCACGAATTCGAAAATTAATTAAAATATAGGCCATTCCATAAGAAAAAATGCAATTTTATGTCATACCTCAAAAACTAAAAGAGACAGTTAAAATTTAATTTAGCGGTTGAATTCCCCGTGACAAAGTCTATAAAATTGCAATTTACTCTAAATCAATATTTCCAATAATAACGAAGTTATAGACCCTCCTCCAAAATGCAGACTTTTCAAAACGCCCCCGTAGCTCAAAGACGAGACGATATTTCAAAATGCAGTTTTCACTATAAGTCTTCTCTTGAAATTTGAGCCTCGCAATGCGTGGTCAGTTTTTCTCTGTCTTCCCTAGAAGTACCTTAAACCCCCCAAAAAGCCCAATTTGGGACACCCTGTACTGGAACGAAATTAAAGGCAAAAAACTAAAAAAAGTGCCAATTTTTTATAGTTTTTTCAAGATGGCGGAGGGAGCACAGGGGTGGGGGTGACGAAAACTCAGATTTTTAACTACCCTCCTGAGCTTAACAACATATCCAAAATTCAGAACTACCGGACCTTTTGTAGGGTAACCCCCCTATTTTGGCTTCTAGTCATTGAACTACTAGCTTATTAGCAGACTTCAAGAGAAGCCATAATATATCAACCTTCAAAACAGTTTTTTGCAAATATCTTAGAAACTCAAGCTCCTGGTAAATTTTTTGTTATAACACAAATTATTGAGCAAAATGTAGTCTACTATATTCCGAAAACCGCATATTGATGCAATGCTCCGTTAGAATTTTAGCATTTTTTAAATATTTTAATTATCAAAAAACTGTTATTAGCATTACTGGATTTTGACCAAAATCAACCCGTAAGTGTGTCGAACACTATTTTACCTGAAAATTTTATGAAAATCGGTTTAGCGGTTTAGGAGCTATCGTGTAGACATACACACACAGACAGACATCACGACGATATTGCTAACATAGGTCAAAATACACCTAGATAACACATTTTCGGTGTTTTATTTCTAAATACTATTGATTTTTTTAATTAAGCTACCCATTTACACACAGTCTGGCTGCAGTCCCAGTCCCTTTCTTGTGTGCTAGTCAAAGAGTTTGTCGTATATTTTCTAGTACACACAACTGACAGTCTATGAATGCAGGTGGACTGTACATAAACGGGCACCCTTATAAGCAAAAAATGTCACTAATGTGATATGATGTCAAAAGTGTTGTCAATGAAACATTCTAAAAGATCACACAAAAAAAGCAAAACTGTCACTATTACAGTATTTTACTATTAGTAAAATGCCTTCTTGTTGTATATAACAGATTTACAAATAGATATTTTACTATTTACTCCTTATATTTGTAGAAATACATTTGACACTTATCTCGGTCCAAACGTTAAATTTATTTTAACATCACTAAAACTTCACAAAAACTGAATTATATAATCCATTTCACTTTACATCCTTAAACTGTATCTTTGGTACTGCCTTGTTTTCAGGTAAATCAGATGGGTAATATAAGCATGTGATCACGCCAGTGACAGTAAAATTAATTACAGGTGGATTTTTTTGTGCTATTCAAATCTATTAACTTGAACTTGAAAATTACAGATCACACCACGTGACATCTCACATAGTATGAACAGTTTTACTTCCATGGATACATTTTGTAGAAAGTTCGTTGCTGCTGGAAAATGTTAGCCTTTGGGTACACTAACTATACACTTATTTTGATTTCAAAAGAATAAGTGGTTTTAAATATACAATCCAATTACATGCAATGTTACCATTTTTCAAGAACAACCCGCATACGGGACTGAAGAGATGGTTATAGACATTGACGTCTGGTTTAACAGTTGGACCTATCCCCAAATAAATTATGAAATTTTGTAATAAGGTATACATAGATAAACAAAAGGTCGAGTTTGGTTTGGCATAAAGAAAACTTAATAGATCTTAAAATTTAAAATAGTCTAAAAATATATAATCCATAATTGGGATATTAAAAACATTAAGGCATTTAATCATGAACTTACTGATTTTAGTTCCAGATATCGTAATTTACAAACCTGCAAACCTGCTAAATTTTCTGATTTTTTTCCAGGAAAAATTACCTACATTTGCCTTTATTTTAGATCTCTGTGCATAATGAAAATTTCAGTTCTAGGTATCAATTTTTTACTAAGATCTTTAAACTTAGCACTTAGACCAAGGTCTAGTAGTTCATCGCCCCCTTCCGCCCCAAGGGTGAGCTAAAACAGAGAGTAAACTAATGACATGATGACCTTTTTTTTTTGGTCGCACATTTTTTTATGTGCGCCCTTTTCAGCCTTCACTGAGAAAAATTGCCAGTTACCATTTATGAGATTTCACTTATCCTAAATAAATACTATTAATATATTAAAGGCTAATGAAAAACTATTTATAGTTAATAAAAAACTATATATGGTAAATTCAAACTTAATTTAGTATTAATGCATTTTCTACTTACCATAAACGGTTTATCTATTTACCGCAAGACATTTTCTTCTTCAGCACTAATAGCTTTCTGCTTGCTGTAAATGATCCTTTATTTACAGCAAGTTAACTATTTATTAACGCTAAATAAACTACCTAGTAGTTGTTCGATTTTTATTAAGGGTTAATAGATTCCTTTTAAAGTTTAATAGATCCATACCAAAGGGTAATAGATTCATAATAAAGCTTCAGAGATACATAGTAGCGATTAATAAATTCATGCATATTAAAGGTTAATATGTCTATTAAATGTTAATATATTTGGATTAATGGTTAACAAAGTCACATTGATGGTTAACAGATATACTAAATATTAATAGATTTATATTGCGGGTTAATAGATTCCTATTAAAGTTAATAGATACTTATTAATGGTTCATAGGTTCATATTAACAGTTAATATATACATACATATGAACGGTCCAGATATTCATATTAACGGTTAATAGATTTGTATTAACAGTTAATTAATAGATTTATATTAAATGTTAATACAGTCCCATTAAATATTAATATATCCATATTAAAGTTTAATATATTTATAGTAAATATTAATAGATTTATATTACGAGTTAATAGATTCGTATTAATGATTAAAATAATTATATTACAGGTTAATAGATTCCCTTTGAAGATTAATAGATTTATTCATATTAAGTGTTAATAAATTGCGACCAGGGGTAAATAAATTCCTCTTAAGGACTAATAGATTCCTAATAAACTTTGAGACATCGTATGTTACAAATCCTTATATTTTTAGATGTCTTGAAAAGGATATTTCAAAGATATCTTTTTCAAGATGTCTCCAAGATGTTTTCAAAAAGATATTGTCGGGTACGATTTTATTTTAAATCGAACCCTTAAACGAGTGTACCGTAGTAGATCTCTTGTGTGTATAAAATAAATATAAAACAGTTTTAAAAACGTTACAAACTTTAATGAATAGGTACAAAATAAAACTCTGTTGCAATTTATTAATATCTTACAAGACTTTTCTTATGACCTATAAAACCTTATATGACCTATAAACGAACAAGACCCAAAATATTAAAAACTTTAACTTACCATAATAACAAACTGCAAAATATTATTTAAATATAAAAATCTTATGTTTCTTTACTGACAATGAATTTCAGAGGTTTTAGTTTAATTTAACAAAACTTAGAATGTGACTACCGAATTGTCTCCTCTAAGTTTGGGTTTTTATAAACGGTAGGTTGGACCTAAATAATCCATTATCCTCTCTTTGAAGAGCTTGGAGGAACCAAGTCAGTGACGTTGCTGATAATCCTAAAATTTACTGTACATTCTAGCTAATGAGCTAAACAAGTAAACCTAAACGAAAACAGAGATAAAATACATTTTATAGACAAAATTTTCTTATCTCACAGTATTTCCTTGTCCAATCACTTTACAGGGAAAACCCTCTCGCTACTTGCTGTATCCCCAAGCTTAACCATTACGACTCCCACTCTTCACTTTTTAGTAATTTTTCTCACATCAACCACCTGCTGTGTACGTAGGCGGCAACCAACTGTTTACCAATGTAGCGGGAGGCGGAACCACTTTCTTATCTCAACAGAACCATATTTTGCGTTTTTCGTTCTTCCAAGATGGTTTCTTACAGTGGCACAGTCAAGGGTTATTTATATTCCTGACAATATCTTTAATATATCGTTTTCAAGACAACTTAAAGATGATTTGAAAAAGGTATTTTAAAAGATATCTTTGAGACGTCTTGTATTTACGGAAAGATATCTCGAAGATATCTTATAGACATCGTATGCTACAAATCCTTTTATCTTTAAAATGTCTTTCAAAAAAAGGCAAGAGAGAAAAAAAACGCAAATCATTCGGTCTATACTATGGCATGAAGAAAAAACCTAACTTAACATTTCAAAAAAATATATTTTAAAATCCCATTGGCGGTCCGGCTATTATTGACTACGGGCAGTAGCGTATATAAGGGGGGGCCTGGGGGGACCGGCCCCCCCCCGAAGCTAAGATTTTTTTAGATATTTTCCACAAATTTCCTGATCACAAACATAAAATAGCATAAAATACGGCCTCATGGTGTCGGGCACCCCCAAACTGCCTGCACACTGACTATTGGCATAATCTTTACATAAAGTGGATTAACTTTAAGGAAACAAAAACTAAATGTAAGTATCTGGTGTTTTGTACAAGTGAGGATCAAGCTCAATATTATAAAGTATTAACGCATGAAAGACTGCGATCTCATCAAGGCAGAGCATAACGTGTAACAAGAGTGATTAAAATATCTGATAAACAAACACTTGGGTGTTTTGCATTTCTTCCCAGTCAGTATATTTTGTATATAGAATAAATTTGCTTATTAATAGATCTGTGATCAATAAAATTTTTAGGGGAATACCGCTGCAACAATTGTTCCAAGCGATACGATAGACAAAAAAGCCTCTACGCTCATCAAAAATATAATTGTGTGTTTAAAGTTGTGAACCAGTGCCACTTATGTGAATATTCAACTGGGCGGAAACACGATTTAAAAAAGCATCTGGTTTCCAAACACAAAATAAAAATTAATAAAATGAATTAATTAAAATTTAGATTTCTTCTTACATCCGTCGACTATGACGTCCAAATTCGGATGTCACAAGGTTTTTCAATGTTTTTGGTACACTGATAAAAATGTGTTTAAAAAGTCAAATAAATGGTGTGGTTGACGTGCATATATTATTAAGATGATTTAAGCACTTAATTTGTTACTGTAAATAAAACATGCTAGTTTCAAAAATTTTGACTTACTTGATTTAAAAGATTCAATCCTTTGGCTTCTTGTCCTTTAAGTTAAGTAAATATTGATTTTTTTAAAGAAAATATATTTTTTAACTTCTTGCAATTGCCGTTTTATTATTATGATAAATTTATAATTGTCGCCACCGAAATTACGCTGCTATCGCTGCTGTCTACCTAGTGTTGCCGCGAGACGAGACGAGATAAAATGTATCTCTCGTCCCGACGATAGGACTCTTCTATCGCTCGAGAGAGCCTTTCTCTCGTCTCGTCTCGTGTCTCGTGATTTATATCAACTATAAAATGTTTTTGAGACACCTTATTATTTATGGTATTTACTTGTTTCCAAAATAAAGAGTCCATTCTGGGGTATACTCTGTATATGCATACATACAATAACTAAAGAAGTAAAGAAACATGTACTAAAATACCTCGTTGATGCCGATGAAATAAAAACTGTGGAAACGATTTGCATCGCTTTATTTATCTAAAACTGTACCTAAAATCCCAAGTGTTCGTTGAAAAAAGATTATTTTGTATTTTGCCAATAATATAAGTCCTTAAAAATAAAGCAAAAAGTGTCGAAGGCGTGGCGGCACGGCGACCACGAGGTAGCAAAACAATTGAGATATTAAATTATATATAAAAATGTAGGGATATTTTTACCATAGGTTACCCAAAAAATAGATAAATAAGCCGACTGGCGGTCTTTGATCTCGGTGAAAGCAACGATCGTAGGTCATTCGGAGTTAATCTTAGGACCGGATTAAAAGAAATTTACTATAAAATATGAATTTTTCACGTTGGTTTTACGAAAAATTATTTGTACTGCCAGAAAAATAGTTTTGTACCGCTCTTAAAAATGTGTGCTAAAATGAAATTTTGGTCTCGATCACGTAAAAAATTATATGCTGACCTCTGTAAGTAGTAGGGGACTATTTTTTTTTTCTTTTATTGTAAGGCGCATCGACCACTAAGGTCATTAGCGCATTCAAAGAAGTTTACAATAGTTAAATACAATGTACCAAATTACAGTCTTTTAAAAAGTTGAGAAGATGATTGGTGGTCTGTTCACTATTGTTTAGTAGTTCCATTAAATTGTTTTTCAATTTGTGTTTGTGTCTCTGGTTGTTGTAGTTTGAGCAGTCAATTAATATGTGTCTCACTGTGATTATTTCACGGCACTGGGCGCATATAGGTGCATTGGTTTTTTAAAAAATATGTTCGTGAGTTAATTTAATGTGACCTATTCTTAACCTAGTTGTTATTATTTGAACTCGGCGAGATTTTGGTAAAAATGTCCACTTGTTTACGGATTTTTTTATTTCGCGTAATTTGGATGTAAAATTATCCCACTTTTCTTGCCACATTGATTGAATTTTCGATTTTAGCCACGTTTTAAAATCACTACCTACAGTTTGATTTAGAACTTGCGAGTTTGTGTTACTTATCGCGTTTTTAGCTTGTAAGCCCGCCATCTCATTTCCCTTAATATTTACGTGGGAAGGAACCCACATGAGAACTACAGTCAACGAGGAATTTTGGATTTTAAAAAACTGTTCTTTAATAAGTTGAACTATTGGGTGCTTTGAGTAAACGGAGGTAATTGATTGAAGTGCACTTAGGGAATCCGTTACTATTACACTGTACTTCTGTTTTTTGCTGTCTACATAGATCAAAGCTTCATATATAGCATAAAGTTCTGCGCTGTATACACTGGTAAATTTGCTTAATTTAAAATGATAGTTATCCTGATTTTCAACAACGAAGGCGGCTCCTACGCCTTCCTGAGTTTTTGATGCATCAGTGTAAATTTTTATATAGTCTTGCATGCTTTGCAAAGTATTCAGAAATTCTTTTTGCAATAGAAGATGGTTTGTACAAGATTTGTCAAATTGTTTTAAAGATGTTATAGTTTCTGGTGTATTTATAAGCCATGGCGAGCTATGATTTTGTTGTTCAGGAAATTGTGGAAATATTTCTCCGATTTGTAATTAATATCGTCGAATTCTTTCAAAAAATGATGGTGTGCAGTTTGGTTTTAGTTGGTAGATATTTTGGAATTGATGATAAATTATGTTCTGTCTGGCTGGATTTGAGTAGTTCTGAATTACTCCCGTAGCGTATGATAAACAGAGGTACATTCTTCGAAAATCTAGTGGGGGTTCACCCGCCTCACTGAGAAGGCTTTCTATAGGACTTGTACGGTACGCGCCTAAGATTATTCTTAGACAAGAATTGTGGATAACATCTAAGGGAAGTCATGTTGACTTCGATGCTGAATTGTAAGCTATGCAACCGTAGTCCAGCCTTGATCTTATGAGTGCTCTGTAGATAGTCATAAGAGTGCTTGCATCTGCACCCCAGGACCTGTTTGATAAAACTTTAAGTAGGTTGATGTTTTTCTGGCATTTTTTACCCACAGTTTTAATATGATGACTCCAGTTAAGTTTACGGTCTAAGATCATACCAAGAAATCTTATAGTCTCCACACATTCGAGATCTACTCCATAGGACCACTCTTCTATTTTTCTAATTTGTGCTTGAAGCATCGTCTCTAATAATTCGATCGATTTTCCTTTAATTCTTAAAACTAAATCATCACAGAACAGTCGAGCTTTTACTGGAGCTTTTATGTCTTTAATAATATCGTTAATTGCAGCTAAAAAGAGCGTTACACTCAAGACAGAGCCTTGTGGTGTTCCATTTTCCTGTAAAAACTCATTCGACAGTTCATTATTTACGCGTTCTTGGAATTTTCGGATCTGTAAGAAGTTTTGAATAAAGTAAGCCATGTTTCCTCCAATATTCCAATCTCTGATCTGTCTTAAGATTTTGTGTCGCGAAGCTGTATTATACGCCTTTTTAATATCAAAAAACACTGCGACGCAGTTTTGGTTATTAGCAAATGAGTCATGAATTTTAGATTCCAATTCAACTATATTGTCTTGTGCGGATCTATTTTGGCGAAAACCACTTTGTTCAGGTATTAGCAAGTTTTCCTTTTCCAGGAACCAGCATAGCCTTTTGTTAACGATCTTTTCTAACAGTTTGCACATAACACACGTAAGCGAGATTGGTCTGTATGATTCTGGGTTAACCTCTGATTTGCCCTCTTTTAAAATCCGAATTATTATTGCTTTGGATCAAAGTTCTGGAAATTTACGTTGCACCCAAATTCTAAGAGTAAATCTTTGGCACTATCTGGTAGATTTACGATTAGCAAGACAGGAATGTCGTCTGGACCTGGTGCGGCATTTTTTAGGCTGGTTAAACATTCAATTAGCTCCATTTTACTAATTCTGCTGCTAAGAAAGTTATTTTCATTGTTAAATACTAATGGTTCGTCTTCAGTTCTCAGAATAAAGTTTAAAAATTGCGGATCCATGTTGTCGTTAGATGAGCTTAAATAGTAGTTTTTGAAATATCTTTATTTTCTGTAAATGTTTCACCATTGTATGACAGTTTTTAGATCAAGGAGTGACTGGTTTTGCCTTCAATTCGTCTTACTTTGTTCCAAACTTCTGCGCTAGGTGTATTTGAGTTTAGCGATGTTGTAAAGTTTACAAAAGAATCTTTCTTACTTTTTTTAACCGTATACCGTGCTTTGGCCCTAAGCTTTTTAAAAAGGATCAGGTTTTCTTAAGTGGTATGCCGTTTATAACTATTAAATGCGTTTTTGCTCTCTTGTATTACCTTTGCACAGTTTTCATTCCACCAAGAAATATGCTTTCGATTTTTCGGGTATTTCTTTTTTCCGATCGATATTTTAGCGCAATCTTTGATTATGTTGTTAATTACCTCAAGTGATATATCAATATTTTCATCTAAACAAGTTGGCGTTAATCTTTTTTCTATCAGATCTTGGTATAAATTCCAGTTCGCATTTTTGAAGTTCCATTTGTTTATGATATATATGATTCCTCCATATTGGTAATTAGAATGGGGAAGTGATCGCTTTGGTAAAGTGATGGAATGACTTCCCATTTTAAAGAGGTGACTGTGGATGGATCGCTTAATGAAAGATCAATAGCTGAAAATTTTCCAGAGCGTGCGTCAAATCGAGTAGCGGAACCATCGTTTAATAAAATTAAATTTGAACTTTCCAAGCATTCTAGGAATATTTTACCACGAGGTTTGGTGGTTTCGCAGCCCCACATTATGTTGTGACTATTAAAGTCGCCGGTGAAAATTCGAGGAGAACTAATTTGAGAGAAAAGATTTTTTAAATCTTGATTAGAGAAATCTTTATCTGGTGGGATGTAAGTATTGCAGATTGTAATTTTTCTTTTTAGTTCCACTGATACTGATAATGATTTAAAATTGGTAGTTAAAATGTTTTCATAAGCTTTTAATGATCTGTGAACTAAAACAGCTACGCCTCCACTAGCTCTCTCTTGGTTTTGTCGATTCAAGAAAAAACCTTTGTATTGTTTTTGGCAGTATTCCTTGTTGGGTCTAAAGTGGGTTTCCTGTAGGCAGATTATGGATGGCTTTAGTTCATGGATTAGCACTTGAAGCATTTCGAGATGAAGAAGATATCCGTTTAAATTCCACTGCAGAATTGAGTGATTATTTTTTTCTACTTTATCAATATTTATTAATCTGCTTTGGAGTCTTGTGATGTGTCGCTTGCAACGTCATCTACTAGGTCGAAATAAACTCCAATTTTTTTCCTTAATTTGGTGATTTTTGTTTTGGCGCTTCTTACTGAAACATGTTGATAAACATCATTTAGCATCAAACTTAAACCTAATAAATCTTTAGTGTATTCCAGTGCAATTGGGATGGGTTCTGGTGAGCCATGGATATTAATAAATAGATCTTTAAGTTGATCGTAGCTTAGATGAAAAGGAGGATTGTGATTTTGGATAAAATCTTTCGCTGGTGAAAAAATGTTTTCAGCTGCTTCCAAACTTAAAGTTTCATTGGATTTTCGAGGTTTTTTAGATTGAGATAAAGGCTTTAAAAATTCTTGGTTTTCCTGTGTAGCATTGTCAATGGGAGGAGAAACTATTTCCTAAGTTTCTTTTATGGACTTGTTGGTTTTCAGGTTCGTTTAAGGATAGATGTGGCGTATCTTGATTTCCATTTTGCTCGGAAGTTTCTTGTTGATTTTGTGAGGTGTTATCTGATTCTTTAGTACCACTAGGACATTGGGAGGCTAAATGACCTTGAAGTTTGCATTTGAAACAAGACATTCCATCCTGGGAAAAGAAAACTCGGTACGATTGATTCTCATGTTCAGCAAAGGTTGGAGCTTGGTAAAATGATTTCTTCCGATGGCGATATAAAAACTTGGCGACGAAAACTAAGGATGTGGTTGTATTCCGGCTTGGTAACACCCACTTTCAAGAAAGTAATTGCAGATACAAGTTTTAGGCCCAACGAAATAAGCTGTTGCTCTAGAAGTTGGTGGGGGATAGTTGGGCAAACATTTGACATTACTAATCTTTGTGCTGGGGTGATTAGGCGACGTGCTTGGATGGTTTCTTCATTAATTTTGATCGAATTGTGTTCTTTCATAAATGTTTCTACAATTTCTTTGTTGGACAGGTAAATTCGGTTGTTTGAAATCCGTGATGAAAAAATAATATTTTTAGGGCCAACTTTATTTCCGATAACAAAAATGTACTCTTGAAGTGCAACATTGTTTAAACCTGGGAGCAAAATCGCTTGTTCTTTTGTCGGAAATATTTGTTGAGAGGCTGCTGATGAGTAGGATTTTCCGTTGGTAGAGGTTGTGGCATTGGTGATAGAGTCAGTGGAGGATTGGGTTAAGTTCATGTACTCATGAACTTGTTTGGTTTGGGTAGTCATTTTATTATCTGTTTATACGGCGACGCTTCATTAAAAATTGTTTCAGTGCGGCCCTGTCTTAAAACTCAGTACTCGTGAGCGAATACAGCAGAGTCGCCGACCTGTCTAGCAAGGCCAGGTAGGTGTGCGCACGCAACTTGTATTTGCGAAATCTGTTTTCTTTGCTGCTTTCTAAATTACTTTTCGGGTACTCACTGCGTTTTTATATAATCCAAGGTAACGACTTTCACCAAAACACTTTTTCGAAATTGTCTAACACTTTTTCTAACTGAAAAAAGCATTTAAAATGGACCTGTCTTTCAGCACATATTCTGTGATGAGGGCAGGATCGGAATCTTCAAAAATGTTCTTTTTTTTGTGCAAAAAATATTTGTACTGCCAGAAAAATAGTTTTGTACCGCTCTTAAAAATGTGTGCTAAAATGAAATTTTGGTCTCGGTCACATAAAAAATTATATGCTGACCCCTGTAAGTAGTAGGGGACTATTATGCCAATAATAATCACAAATATATAACCACGTTTAGCTAAATAAATAGAACTATTTATTTGCATGTAGTAAGTTACGATCACTGGTTTTAACATTATACTTAATTTTATTATTTTACAATAAAATTATATTTAACTTCCAAGCACAGTATACTATGCTTCCAAGTAAGAGCGAAATTTGTTTTTCCAGTAAATATAATTTTTAACCCTTTCGCAACAAGGCCTTTGTAGAAATTTGTACCTGCTCTTAAGTCTTATTACCAACCAACCTAAGAGTTTTTCTAGATACTAAAAGATGAATAATACGTTTTACGTCTTAATTGTTTTTTAAGCAGAATTTGCTGGACAAAATATCAAGCCCTTTTGGGAAATGTCAAATTTTAATAGGAGGGATCTTTTTTTAATCGAAACACCCCACATTTTTAGATTTATTTTTGTTTCCTTATAAATAATGAATTTATTAGAGCATACATGTTGTCAGGAAAGGAATATATGACAATTTTTGCATACCTATTAATAAAAAAAACAGTACATAGATATCAGCTGGTAAATCGAAAAATGTATAAAACCAACCTTTTTTGCTCAAGACAACAAGAGTAACGAGAATCTCTCAACGAGAGGGTCTTTCTCTCTCGTCTCGTCTCGAGGTTTCATTCGAGAGGAAATATCTTTCTCGTCTCGTCGAGAGAGGGCGAGACGAGACGAGAGGCGAGAATCTCTCGTGTCGGCGGCAACACTATGCCTACCGATTTTTACCAGGAAGGTATAAACAATTCAAGTCAATTGTAAAAGAGGCCAACATAAAATTTCGATGCTATTATATTTTCGTTAGAAGCTAAATAGGATTTTTTAACAGTAAAAGCTTACCTTTTCTTTATATATAAGGATCAAAGTGTAGTATAGTATTTCTTTATCATCAAACTGGTTTTCAGTAGCGGATCCAGGATTTTCAGGGGGAGGGGCCGAAGTGACAGCAAACAGCGGTTTTTGATAGATCTGAGGTGTAAAATTTAATTTTAAGAACCTCATTATATCAGAATTCATATCTCTGGAGAACAGCATCGCTGTGGAATAAACTCCCTGCGACAGTTTTCCCTGCAGGTTACAATCTGAACCGTTTCAAAACCAACACACACCAACATTTCCGCGCACTGGCCGCTTCTCGAGCGTGATAGGGATCTCCTTGCGAGTGCGCTTAACCGTTAAAAAAAAGTATCTAAATGAGATTTGTGGCGCCGCAGGCGAAATTTTTTTAAAAATTAAGTAGTATTTGTGAGAAATTTTCAATAAGTGATGCTGCTATATTGAAAAGTAAGTTAAATATCTGGGAGGGGGGGCTGCCCCCCTGTATCCGCCACTGCTGGTTTTTGAAGATTGATGGAGGTGTAATTGCATAATTATACAATTCAAATTTCAATCAATTTTGTGATGTCACAAAAACTTGACATTTTTCTTCAGATTCAGACCCCATTGCCTTTGATAGATACTACTACTATACTATTGTAGTGTGAGCTATGGTGATCCTAATTTTTTCGAAAAAAAAAAGTTTCAAAATAGTATAGTAAATTTGTAGGGTATTTCAAGAACAAGCTGCAAAAAGGGTATATTTTTTTATATTTGGCATAGTGGTAGCTAACATCAAGAGCTAAATTTTCAATCGAGGATCCCTTATTTTCCGGCATCAGAATCCAAGATGGCGGCTGCCAAAGTTAAGAAAAAAATGAATTCCCTGTTTTAAGAGAAATTAAAATAATCTTGATAAATTTACTTTAAGTGGGACCCACTTATTTCAAAAATATTTAAAAAAATTACATCTGTCATTTTAAAACAAAATGGCGGCTATATTTTAAAAAAATGGTTTTTCTTCGATATTTTCTTTAATTTTTGACTGACACTGACCAGCTCTTTAAACCTTTCGAAAAAATATTATAAGTTTCCCAGCCGACACAAAGATGGCGCTTAATATGTCAAAAATAAAAGAGACCTTAACTGTAGACCAAATCAAATTATGAAAAAAAAAATTTTTGGATTTTATCAATAGTAAGCCATGTTTTGTAAAAATTTATAAAAAGTTACAATTTGACATTTAAAATTTTAAGATGGCGGCCGAAGTTCAAATAAAAAAGTTATTTTTTTGTTTTTGTTTGAAACAACTAGTATTGCCGTATAATATATCGATTTATACTCGATGTCTATTATTAATCAAGATGGCGGCGTTCAAAATATAAAAACAACAGTATCTTCTTGGTTTTGTAATTTTTTTTTACCAAGATATGTAGTTTTATATTACCCTTAATTAGTTTTAAATTATAATGTACAAAAAAAAATATAATTTATTTATTTTTTAAAGATGGCGGCTGTAAAAGTAAAAAAAAAACATTTTTGTTTATTTTTTCGAAATTTAACAAAAAAAACTGGAAAAACAAGACATCTCGTTGAACAAAACATAGATATTTTAAAAATGCCAAAAAAGTTGACATATGTCACGTACCGCGTGATTTGATTGAATTGACCATATTTTACTTAATAGCTATCTTCGGTAATATTGATCTAACAGTAACGTTTATATAAGCAAAGTTAAATAATTTTTCCTAGGTTATCAGAATCTGATGTCAAAAATGACATATGTCATACACTTTTGACATATGGATTATTTTTTAAATAAAATACCCTGTATATAATTTTTTTAATTGATAAGGCTCATTTTTCTGATTTCAAAAATATATAATATGTTGACATTTAGTCCAGCCGTTATTGAAATATTTGCATTTTAATAACCTAAATAAACAATAAGGATGTTGCCATTTTGTTAATGAATATAATTTTTAAAATGCAAGTATTTCAACAACGGCTGGACTAAATGTCAACATATTATATATTTTTCAAATCAGAAAAAGGAGCCCTATCAATTTAAAAAATTATATACAGGGTGTTTTATTTAAAAGTGGATGACATATGTCATTTTTGACATCAGATTCTGATGATTTATGAAAAATTATTTAACTTTGCTAATTTAAACGCTACTGTTAGATCAATATTAACCGAGATAGCTATTAAGTAAAATATGGCCAATTGATTCAAATCACTTGGCACGTGACATGTCAACTTTTTTGACATTTTTAAAATATCTGTGTTTTGTTTAACGAGATGTCTTGTTTTTTTCAGTTTTTTTTTGTTAACAAAAATGTTTTTTTTTTGTACTTTTTCGGCCGCCATCTTTAAAAAATAAATAAATTATATTTTTTTTGTACATTTCAATTTAACACTAATTAATGCTAATATAAAACTACATATCTTGGTAAAAAAAATTACCAAACCAAAAAGATACTGTTGTATTTATATTTTAAACCCCGCCATCTTGGATAATAATGTCATTTATTATCAAATATTTAAAATCGGCGACCCCCATTTAGTATAAGTCGATATATTACACGGCAATACTAGTTGTGTCAAACAAGAACAAAAAAATAACTTTTTTATCTGAACTTCGGCCGCCATCTTAAAATGTTAAATGTCAAATTGGAACTTTTTATAAATTTTTATACAAACTGGCTTACGACTGATAAAACCCAAAAAAAAAAATTATACAAATTTTATTTGGTCTACAGGTTGAAAAGGTCTGCTTTATTTTTGACAAATTCGGCGCCATCTTTGTGTCGGCTGGGAAACTTATCATTTCTTTTAAGCATGTTTAAAGAGTTGGTCAGTAGCTTTAATATGAGGTAATACAAGTAAATATCGCACAAAAAATACAGAAAATATCGAAGAAAAACTATTTTTTAAAAATATAGCCGCCATTTTGTTTTGCAGTGACAGGTGTAATTTTTTTGATAATTTTTAAATTGAGTAGGCCCCACTTAAAGTAAATTTATCAAAACTAATTTAATTTCTCTTAAAACAAGGAAATCATTTTTTTTCTTAACTTTGGCAGCCGCCATCTTGGATTCTGAGGCCGGAAAATCGGGGATCCTCGAATGAAAATTTAGCTTTTGGGTTTAGGTACTACTATGCCAAATATAAAAAAATATACCCTTTTTGCAGCTTTATTTTACAAATTTACTCTACTAAAAAGTTTTATATATCTTTGCCTTTCAGATGATTTTGAAACTTTTTTGTCGCGCCGTCTGTCTGTCCCCACATAGCACAATCACGTGTTTAACACGTAAAAAAGGTGTGAGAAAAGAAAAAGGTTGATTTTAAAAGCTGCTAGAAAAAACTTTTATTTCATATATTATGAAAACAAGCTTAATAGGTCATTCATTAACGTTATAAAAAATAACGTTGCTAAGAACTGCGTTTTAATAATGCTATTATCATATTAAAACAGCAATGTTTTTACGTTAGTTTCACATTAAAATCACATTAAATTTTCCTCCTTTTCTGCACGAATTTTAAAACGCGACTTGCTTTGCTTTTCTACCGAATATTTTTGAGATTTTACTAGCAGCAGCGCCACATTGTCGGGATTTTTCACTTTGACGAAATCTATCAGGCAGTGCTTTGGCCTCTAAACTCCAAAAACCTGTTAAAGAACTGATCCCTGATCCACGATCACGACGCATCTGTTATTAACCTGATAAAGATACATTAATATTCTGTGAAAGTGTTTACTGTTAAAAAATCTTGTTTAGATTTTAAAAAAAACATAATGTATATAGATAGATTTATAGATATTTTGCCTTGCCATGAGCGCCATCTTTAAAATTGTATTGAAGTGTTGTAGTCTTAAACTAGTGAACTTTTATAACTTCCTTTCGCGTCTCTTTTAAGTTAAAAAAATGTTATTAACAAAACGTGACCAAAAAAGACGCAGAAAGTTAGTAGGTTTGAGAAGTCTTAATCTAGTGGCGTTTTATGTTGTAGAGGACTTTTCAAGTGTGAATTTGTTACATGAAAATAACAAGGGTAAAAAACACGTTATATACACAGCACCAGAAACTTCAGCAAAAAGTACATTTTTATAGCTTGATTTCTCCTTGTTTTTAAGTTATCTTTAAGCATGTAGATTTAACAAAAAAAATATTACATGCTAGGCGGTTGTTTTCAAGTAAAAAAAAACTTTGTTATTTTTGTTCACGTTAATTAACGTTGATGTGATTTTTGTGCTATGTGGGTCTGTATCTGTCTGTAAAGACCAACGCGCATAACTCAAAAATTACTTGCCCAATTTTAATGAAATTTCATAGCTAGGCTGTGTCTTGGATTAGGATGGCCCCATTTAAAAAATAAACAAAATCCATCAAACACAAACCGAATAAAAGTTAAAGGTAGATTTCAAAAATTAGAGTTTAAATCAAAACATGGCTTGTGTGGTATCAAACGAAATGTAACTGAATCTGCAGTTGAATAAAATTTATATAATATTAGCAGAGCCTTAAGTCAAAATTTATTATTTTTATTTACTTAACATTGGCTTCACATTCTGCCAACAAAGCACTTTTCATTGATTTTGCTTAAAATTCATTAAAGCGATTTGGTTTTTATGTTTGGTTTAATAGGCATTACAATGATTTTGTCTAAAATGGGTTAAAGCGATTTGGTGTTAGTTATTCACTTTTAAGCCAAACTTATAAATGATTATTAATATTAGGTGTAATAAGTACCTACTTTATTTAACTGACTAAAATGCTAAGATATAAAAATATTCCTTACAGTTTATATCATTATTTTTGAGACAATTTTTTTCAACTTTTTTTCATTGGCCTATGCTATTTGTTATGGTAAACAGCTGATAACTGTCAAAAAGTTATCTCAAAAATTATGATATGGAGTATACCTGAATCATGTTCCATAAATTCTGAAGCCTGTGATACCATTTTGCCCACAAAATTTTTATAAATACTTGATAAATCTGAACCCATACAGATAACGTTATTCGCTGTATTAAATGGCATAATTACTTTTACTGCACAATGATCATTAACACATCGCTGTATTAGCGTTAGCGCTTTGGACTAAAAATGTGTTGTAATCACTTTCTGAATTTGTATAACTTACTCTACAGCTGGCAATCCATGATTGAAAGGCACTTCTTATCAATTGTACGCCGTCACAAAACTTCACACACACATTATTTCTGTGTTGCAATGTTTTTACAATGGCAGTATTGATGGTAGCAACACATATTTTCTTAGAGGCTGGCTCTTCATTTGCAACATCTTTCACATTGCATACTGTTTTGATGTGTCTTAGCATATTATCTCTTCTACTAAATGTTTTGGAGCACTGAGGACACGAAAGCATTTTAAATCTTATGCACAAACTTTGGTCCGTATGGTGTCCGGAGATAAGAATAGCACCAAGGTAACCCCTAGGCCTGTCGTAAGAAGTGACTAAGGGGCCCTCGACTCATGGGTAAGTAGGTAGTCTTGTAACGGACAAGCATTGACCAGTATATTAACAGAAAAAAATAAAATAAAACTGCTAACCTTTGAGATCACACCAGATAACATCTATTGTAAAGGGGATGGGTTAATCTGGTGATTCTCTGAATGGATTCGGTGGCTTGGCCATTCAGGAAATCACCACATGAAACAGGGTATATGGAGTGCCTATTGGGAGCTAGCAGCTATTGCGTGCACATTGTGGCTCTCTGTACCCTGTTGATTATGTTAAATGGTTTATGACCCATCCGTATCCTATTATATACTAAATAGTATTTAAATTATTATCTGAGTCGAACACAGTAGGTACGTGGTGCACAACGGGCCCAGATAGGCGGCCTAGGTGCTAGAGTAGATCCTTTAAGGATGCTAACCGCCACTACCGTACATTTATCCATTCATATATTTATGCACAAACTTTAGTGTCACAAACAAAGAACTTTAAGTTTAAAAAAAACTTTACCTAACAATGTTTTAGCGCGCGATTAATTGGAAAATAAAACCAAAATCGTAAAGCAACAGGCAAGAAGATCCTACTAGTAGCATGGCTTTATAGATCACCCCCCTCCTCTTGCAAAATATATGCGGCCTTGACTTTTAATTTTATAATGGCCTTGAAGTGTTGTTGGGTAATAAATTTGGGCTGAAGGCCATTTATTGTCGAGGTCAAAATTACATCATTTGTGCAACCTTGACTTGTAAATCTGTAATGAATGGCCGGCCTACAAGTATTGATTTAAAGTCAAGGCAGGGTCATAAAGAACCGAACCCACGCTGTTCGCCTCCACATACAAAATACAAAGATCCACTTACCCCTGCACACAAAAGACAAAGACCCACATTACTTTACAATTTTATATCAAGGTCAAGAAGACCACCCACACTGTTTGCCTCAGTACTCAAAAGATAATGGCCTTCGCAACTATGCGATATCAGATCAAGGTCAAGACGACCACCCACACTATTCGCCTCTACATACAAAAGACAAAGACCCACTCGCACCTGTTTACAAAAGACAAAGGCTCACATAACTGTATATTGTCATGTCAAGTTCAAAAAACCACTCACACTATTGGCCTATGCTCTAAAAGACCCGCCCACACTCCTCCTCATACAAAATTAACTTCAGACTATTGGCCTATGCTTAAAAAACTACTCGCACTATTCGGCTATGATAAAAAAGACCACCCAGGCTGTTCCCCTATTATGATGACGTCATCACTTCATACTTCATTTTGGTCTAAAACATACATCTACTACTTATTTAGGTACCAAAATCTTTATTGTGAACATTAATATCATAATTTTATTTAAAAAAATTTTTTATTTAAATTTGTACTAATTTTATCCTTAGTTCGTGAATATTTTTATTAAAATAAATATTAAAACAAAAAAAAGTTGCATTGTCTAAGAAAATATATATACCTGTCCATTTAAAAAATAGAAATTTTTAATCTTAGCAGGTATCAACTTTATAACCGGTTTTAATTTTTTAGATTTTAAAAAATTTGTGGTCTATGAGTTATCCTCTCTTCATCTAAAGGCCGATCAAATACTGGCAAACGTCGCCACTTTACAAAAGGTACAAAAAATCGAACAGATCATGATGAAAGGTAATTATGACCTACAATTGCAAACCTACAATTCCTTGTGTCCAGTTAAAAGTATTGAAGAACTGAAAACTTTTGAAAAATGGCTCTCTGACGAGAGTAATAACCAAATGATGGTAAGCAATATATTCTTACGCCGCGCCGCATTTATTTATTTTAACGGATATGCCCAAAAATCGGACAAGCTATTTTTCATTATAGCTTTTGAACTATGTTATATTTTTTAACAAAGCCTGTATTTTTTTGACAAACCCTGTATTTTTTAACAAAGCCTGTATTGTTTTTGTAAAATGTTTTGGTGAATAAATAATATTCTATTAGATTCTATTTGTTATCTTCAAATTACAGAAAGCTGAAAAAAAAAAAATAAACGGATTTATGACAGATCTGATACCTTCTTAGCTAGCCTATTAGCACACTTGAAGTGAAGCCATGATATAACAGCTTTAAAAACAGTTTTTGTTAAATATCTCAGAAACTAAAGCTTTTACGAAGTTTCTGATTGTAAATTGTGAAATGTAATCTACTACATTCTGAAAACCGCATATCGTCGGTCCAATGCCAGTCACGAATGTGCATAATTGATGTTTTGAGAAAAACGCGTTTTAAACATTGAAGATACATTGCGAGAAATAGAGATTTCAGTTTTTAAATTTTTAAAGGAGGGGGAGAGAGAGAGCAAACACCTTCGCGCTTTTGGCATTGAATACTATAAATAAAATTGTACATACAGCTGTACATAGGCGAAAATTGCCAAATTTGCACATTCGTAACTTTGGCATTGGACCCACGATATAATATGATGCTCCGTTAAAAAGTTAGCATTTTTTAAAAATGTTATTTGTCAAAAAAAAATTAACATTAAGGGATTTTGGCCAAAATATAATCAGCTCGTTAGAGTGTCGAGCACTATTTTATCTGAAAATTATGAAATACGGTTCTGAGATTTAGGGGCTATCGTGTTACGTACAGAAATAATACACACACACACACACACACACACACACACACACACACACACACACAGACATCACGACGATATTGCTAAGATAGGTCAAAATACACCCAAATAACACATTTTCGACGTTATCTTTCGTCGAAACTAATACCTTCTCTAGCCATTGCTACGCTGGCATGTTTTTGAAATTTATTTTTACTAGGTAGGTGTGTTGCGACACACGATGAGGAACGCTTTTTTATAAAAAGTATGGTAGTTCCCTAAAAATAAAATAAATTTTTGTTTCAATCACTGTTTTACAGTTTTTACTAATTCTGTCTGCATGAATTTCCTTAGTAAAAGGAAAAGCAGCATGGCGAAAATCGATTGCCGTCTAAAGATGATATATGAAATTTGCCACCGAAATGAAATCCAAGATGGTGGAGAGTATCACACTTGACCTTTTAAAGAGGCTCGGTTTTGAAAAACATAATTTTTTTTAAATCCTCTGTGGCTTTCACGCCCAATCAGTAATTAAAATCGGTTAGGTGGTTCTCGAAAAAAAAACTTTTGTTTCAATGTTGGTTCTACAGATTACATGATTGCCTTGCTAATTAAGTCTTAATTCATTTGCTCATAAATTCCTCATTACAAAAGATATCTATCTATCTATCTATCTATCTATCTATCTATTTAGCCTTCTTCAATCTTTCTTCTTTGGACATAGGCCTCCCCCAATATCTTCCACTCTTCTCTGTCTGTCGCTGTGTTCATCCTCTAGTGCCCGTGTGTTTCTTCAAATCGTCCGCTCATCTCATTTGGGGTCTTTCCCTACTTCTTTTATTTTTCCAATGTCACCAGTTTACAATATTATGACCGGCAAATTTTCATTTTAGCTTAATTTACCGAATGCTGCCCAGGCCAATCTAACTCGTCTCTTGGCTTCAGCTGTTTGGTTTTCTTTTTTCAGTTTAATAATTTGCCCCAGGTATATACCGGGTGGGCCAAAAAAAAATCCGGACAAATTTTTTAAATTAGAACTTTTGAACTATACCATCGATTTTAATTGAACAAACTGCACTTGACAGAGAATGGATTAGAGTTTTGAACAAATATATTCTTTTGTCCGCCATCGCAAAATCCAAGATGGCGGACGAAATGAAATTGTACCCTTCAAAGATGCTCGTTTATTCTTGTGTTGTGTACAAGTTTTCATTCTTTTTTTTTAATTAGTAAGAAAGCTGCATTCTTGCCACGTACAACAAGGTACGATTCGGCTTAGTGGTTCTAAAAAATTTTTGTTTCAACCATTGTTTTGCATATTATACGATTGCCTTGACAATCATGTCTGCATTTATTGCCTTATAAATTCATTACTACTGAACCAATTTTGATGTAATAAAATGCATCCTGGTGAGAATGGATTGCTTTTTAAATATCATGATCAAAATTTATCACCATCTTAAAATTTAAGATGGCGGGCAGAATAACACTTCTTCAAAATCGCGTGTTTATTCTTATTTTCTGAACATGTTTAGGTTTTTATTTTCTTCTGTAGAAAAGCACTACTTTTCCCCCGAAAAAATTAGTAAAATCGGTTTGGTGGTTCTCAAAAAATCTATTTTTGTTTTAGCCATTGTTTTACAGATTATACGATTGCAATGCCAATCCTGTCCGCATTCATTTCCTTATAACCTCATTATTACTGAACCAATGTTAGTGAAATAAAAAAAACACAGTGAGAATTGATTCTTCTTTAAAGATTAGAATCGAAATTTGCCGCCATCTTAAAAGTTAAGATGTCGGATAGAACCATACTTGACCCTTCAAAGAATCACGTTTATTTTTATTTTCCGAAAATGATTTAGTTGTTTCTCTTATTTATAGAAAAGCACTACTTTTCTCCCGCTTAACAAGGTACAAAGTAATAAAGTCGGTAAAGTGGTTCTCACAAAATCTGCCATTTTTATTACAAATTATACGATTGCATTGCCAATCCTGTCTGCATTCTGTTTCTTCATAAATTCTTTACTACTAAACCAATTTTATGAATTGAATGAATGATCTTTAAAAATCAATACCCAACCATGATTTTTTTGTTTCACTATAATCGGTTTAGTAATAACGAATTTATAAGGAAATTAATGCAGACAGGATTGTTAATGGAATCGTATAATCTGCTAAACAAAGGTTAAAAAAAATTGATTTTTTGAGGGGAAAACGTAGCGCTTTTCTATAAATTAAAAAAAAACACGCCATTTTGAACAATCAAGTACGATTCTGGCCACCATCTTAAATTTTAAGATGGCGATAAAATTTGATCATGATCTTTAAAAAGAAATCAATTCTTACCATGATGTTTTTTATTTTATTGAAATCGGTTGAGTAGTAATAAATTTATAAGGAAATAAATGCAGACATGATTGGCAAGGCAATCGTATAATATGCAAAACAATGGTTACGTACCTTGTTGTACGTGGCAAGAATGCAGCTTTCCTACTAATTTAAAAAACTAATGAAAACATATTCGCAACACAAGAATAAACGAGCATCTTTGAAGGGTACAATTTCATTTCGTCCTCCATCTTGGATTTTGCGATGGCGGACAAAAAATATATTTAGTCAAAACTCTGATCCATTCTCTGCCAAGTGCAGTTTGTCTCATTTAAAATCGATAGTGTAGTTCAAAAGTTCTCATGAAAAAAAATTGTCCGGTTTTTTTTGACCCACCCGGTATATTCCTCTACTATTTTATTTTGGTTTATTCTGACCGTTATATCTTCATCTGTGTTTTTTATGATTTTAGTTTTAGTGTAGTTCATACTTAAGCATATATTTTTAGCTGCTGTATCCAGTTCTTCCAGCATTTTTATCAGTTCTTCTTTCTGGTCTGTTATTAAGGCGATATTATCAGCATATCTTAGGTGGTTCAAGTATTGTCCGTTTACTTTGTTGACTATTTCTTTCCAATCTAAGCTTTTAAAAACATCTTCTAAGGCCTGATATGGTGTCACCCTTGTTGACAGCCCTTCCTATGCGGATTGGCTTGGTTCCTTTGTGGATTTTGATAGATGTTGTTGCTATATATATTGGCTATTAAGTCTGTATATCTGTGATCTATTCGGCTATTATTTAAAGATGCTTTTACTGCCCAGTGCTCAATGCTATCGAGAGCTTTTTCGAAGTCTATAAACGCAATACAATTGAATTTTATATTCGTTGGCTCGTTCTATTAGGATTTTCATAGTTAATAAGTGGTCAACTGTACTGAAACCTTTTCTAAAGCCTGCTTGTTCCTTTGATTGGTATCCATCAAATTTTGTCGTTAGTATTTTCGTCAAAAGCTTATAAATTACATTGAGGAGTGTTATAGGTCGATAGTTTTTTAGGTCTGCTCTATTGCCTTTCTTGTGTAGAATAATGGTTATGGATTCTTTCCAGTTGTTTGGGATTATTTTTTCTTTTAGTATTTTATTCAGAAAAATATGGAGGGTATACTGAGCATTACTGCCGTTAACAATCAAGTACGATTCTGGCCACCATCTTAAATTTTAAGATGGCGATAAACTTTGATCATGATCTTTAAAAAGAAATCAATTCTAACCATGATGTTTTTTATTTTATTAAAATGGGTTCAGTAGTAATAAATTTATAAGGAAATAAATGCAGACATGATTGGCAAGGCAATCGTATAATTTGCAAAACAATTGTTGAAACAAAAATATTTTTTTTAGAACCACTAACCGATTTTACTCAGTCGTACCTTGTTGTACGTGGCAAGAATGCAGCTTTCCTACTAATTTAAAAAACTTATGAAAACATATTCGCAACAAAAGAATAAACGAGCATCTTTGAAGGGTACAACTTCATTTCGTCCTCCATCTTGGATTTTGCGATGACGGACAAAAAATATATTTAGTCAAAACTCTGATCCATTCTCTGCAAAGTGCAGTTTGTCTCATTTAAAATCGATAGTGTAGTTCAAAAGTTCTCATGAAAAAAAAATTGTCCGGTTTTTTTTACCCACCCGGTGTGCAAGCTGTGCTTGACAATTACACTTGCTTAACTCGGCTTGGTTAAGCAGCGGGATTAAAGTAAAAGTTTACTGCCAGGGAGCAGCCTCACTCTCTGCAATGACCAAGAAGGCTTATGGTACAGTAAACTAAGTAGGTATAGTGAGAACAACTGTGAAATGTTGAATCTGCTTTATTGAGATAAATCCTCTCTTTTTATATTCAAAAATTGTTATGGTTCGTGATAAATTATAAAATATAAAATTCCATATAAACTAAATAATTTATATAATTTAAATAGGTAAACTTGAAAAGGTTAGTTTATTGTCATCAAATTTCAAACAAAGGTTAGTTTATGTTATTAAAACCTAATTTCTCAAGATCACCTGTGTTTAAATAATAAATTTAACTAAAAATAAAGATTTATGAAAAATGGTAAAAAAAGAAAATCTGTTTAATTTTATAATTAAACACCCGGTATATTCCTCTACTATTTTATTTTGGTTTATTCTAACCGTTATATCTTCATCTGTGTTTTTTATGATTTTAGTTTTAGTGTAGTTCATACTTGAGCCTATATTTTTAGCTGCTGTATCCAGTTCTTCCAGCATTTTTATGAGTTCTTCTTTCTTGTCTGTTATTAAGGCGATATTATCAGCATATCTTTTGGTGGTTCAAGAATTGTCCGTTTACTTTGATGACTATTTCTTTCCAATCTAAGCTTTTAAAAACATCTTCTAGGGCCTGGTTAAATAATTTAGGGGATATTGTGTCACCCTGGCTGACAGCCCTTCCTATGAGGATTGGCTTGGTTCCTTCGTGGATTTTGATTGATGTTGTTGCTTCGCTATATATATTGGCTATTAAGTCTGTATATCTGTGACCTATTCGGCTATTAAGTAAAAATGCTTTTACTGCCTAGTGCTCAATGCTATCGAGAGCTTTTTCGAAGTCTATAAACGCAATACAGTTGAACGTTATATTCGTTGGCTCGTTCTATTAGGATTTTCATAGTTATAAAGAGGACAACTGTACTGAAACCTTTTCTAAAGCCTGCTTGTTCCTTTTATTGGTATCCGTCAAATTTTGTCGTTAGTATTTACGTGAAAAGCTTATAAATTACATTGAGGTGTGTTATAGGTCGATAGTTTTTTAGGTCTGCTCTATCGCCTTTCTTGTGTAGAATAATGGTTATGGATTCTTTCAAGTTGTTTGGGATTATTTTTTCTTTTAGTATTTTATTCAGAAAAATATGGAAGGTATTAACTACAGCTTTACCACCGTACCTGAGCATTGCTGCCGTTACTCCGTCTTTTTCAGGTGATTTGTTATTTTTCATTTTCTTTAATGCTCTCTTTATTTCCGCTTTGCTTATTTTAGGTTGTAGCTCTGAGTTTATGTTCTTTAATTTTATTTGGAGTGTCTTCATAATTTTCTTTGACGTTCATGAAAATAAACAGCTGTTCTGCTGGGGAATGGCGGCGTTGCCGCATCACAAATGATTTCAGTAACAGGAAGAAAATATTTAGATGAACATTCCATTCGCTTATGTTTAATTTGGAGGATATTGGCCCACTTTGATATCTTTATTAATTTGATAAGGAGAAGATAAAATAAATACGAGTTATGCACTTTTGTAAATGGGAGATAAACGAGGAATAAAAACCAGGACTAAAAGAATAAACAAAATCGTATTTTTATATTATATAAATTTATATATAATCATAGTTAAATAAAGTTAATAACTAACTCAGTCGGATTGAAGGGTTGTGTAGGGCTAGCTAGTGGTGAGCAAACTTAACATCTGAACACTCTTAGGCCGGGTTTGAGCAGTAGTTCAATGTGTATTTTGGGTTCAAGTTCAGAAACAACTTTATTAATGTAGAAATGTTTTACAAAAATGGCGTCAAACGATATAAATCTTAGAGAAAACATATATAAAGAGCAAAGGAAACTTTTGACTAAAACTGTAACTAAAATACAACTAAATTCTATACTCAGTATAGCTTTACTCATATGGGAATTGGTTAAGTGTTCGAATATTCCTGGGTTTGATGCATGCTCTGATCTCCAGTAGTTGATTTTACAGTTGATGGTTTCAATGCTGAGCTTCTTATAGTCCGGCTGGTTATTTTCCTCCTACTTGCTATGTTGGCGGAGGTCCGGTAGGCAAATGCTCGGTCTATGTATGGAGGGTGTCTCGATGTCCTTGTTATAAAAATTTCAACCGTGGAAATAGATCCGACAACACCTCAATGTGCGTTTTACGTATTTTCGATATCCCCTTGGTCGATGCTGCCCCCTGTAGACCGGTACGGAAGTATTAATGTATTTCCTCATTGGTTAGTTTGAAAACCGCGGGTTTTTTCCTCCAGGCTCGCAAACCGGATTTAGTGACTTTTCGGCGAGAGCATTTTTTTATAAATGCGTTTGCATTCTTATTTGAATTTAACCGGGAAAATTTGGTTGGTACTGTGTGTACTGTCCCCACCAGATTTACGAAACGATTTCCGGCAACTTCATTTTTTTTGTGTTCTCGACAAAGTGCCTTGTCTCTTTCCTAACGAATTTTGGCTGGGCTGGTGGCCGTCTATTGGTGTCGCCATTGTTTTTGTGGTTATTGGCACTTAATGGCACTGCAGTAGTTGCAAATTATACCAAAGACGGTATAACTGTGAGCCGTCGTGTTTAGGCGAATCTAAGTGACGCTCACACCCTCGGAGAGGGATTTAAGGCGGCCTACGCCATTTCTACGGGAAATAAGAGCGCCCTGTCCATTCCATCGACGGGACAGTTGTGCTGGACGCTGGTGTGAAGCCAGGTGTAGCACTGTAACCCTGGGAAAGGGTTTTACGCTCGGGCAAGGATCCCACAACCTTTTCACAACCATGTGCTGCCCTAGTACCATGTGCTAAGGGATCTTCAGGGGAGGCGCGAACAAACCAGAGCAGCAGTAGTAGGGGAATGTCTGGAAACAACTCCAGGTTCTCAAAACAAAACACCCTCTTATTTAACATACAATAATCCAGGACCGAGGTAGGAGCAAGCTTTAGATATAATTTTTTTTACATATAACTTTCCATATTATTTTTCATTAAGTACAACTTTTGCATTCTTGTAAACGCAAGATAAGGTATGACGTCATGACCAAAATTTTGCGGCATAACTTCCATTTAAATTGTACTGTACCTTTGGAAGAGTTTGTTTCAACTTGGTTTCATCTTTATTTTTTGGATTATTTGATAATTTTCCTTTTTTACCCATATTCGAAATACACAAGATGAACTAAATTTTTGTGTTATTTGTACAACTCAATGACCAACTTTGCAGAGACAAAAGAGAGATGAGGTTATATTTTTTTGCGGTTTCCTTACATTGATTTACCTCATGGGGTAGATCTCAGACTGGGTTGCTGTCTGTCTCATTCTACCCAACGTAGAATGATGAGAGCAGATATTTGGTCCAGATCTCCCCTATGATGGAATGATTTTGGAAGTATGTTTTTTTTAACAGTCATTTAGATAAGTGAGTCTTACACTACTGACTTAGATGTAGGTACACTATGACCTGTTAAAGGAGTGTACCTGTAACGTGCCTCTAGTTTAGTCATCTTAATTCAATCTTTTACAATTTTATTTTGTCGATGAGTCAATTTTTTTTTGGTTTATTTTTAATTGGACAAATACTCTGGAAGCCTGGGAAGTAGGTAGAATTTCATTGTTTGGCTACAACGGTTGAGTCGAACTGTATTTTAATTAAGATCTTCTTTGTAAAACATTGATATTAAAACACTGTGGCGCTTAAAATTTTCTTATTTCTGAACCCCCCCTTCTCCACTGTATAAAAGTTACCGGGCATATCAATGTTTTACCTAGCTGGAAAATACAGTTCTGCTTCCAGATATTTGTTTAATTACTCAGTAATTTTTTTTAGTGTCACAAATTGACACAGCGTTATTATTCTATTTACAGTGTCACAAAATGGCGGCAACGTATTTAGTTTGTCACAAATGTCACCCAACATGTGGTCTCTCGTGATGATTCCCTTTTCGTTTGGTATAATTCTGTATTGAATAGTTGTGTGATATTCATGATATCCTGTTTAACGATATTTTCTATGCCGGTAATATCCTTTATTTTAATTATTTCATATCTACCTATAGTCGGCTTTAGACATTTCATATTTCTGTTATTTTCTATAACTCTCTCAACTTTAATTTCTTGACTCTTTCTTTTATTTTCTTTTATAATTTTTCTTATAGTTTTATTTATTTCTGTGTATTTTATAGATGTTCTTTTTCCTTCTCTCTCGAGGGTCCGCTTTATTGTCCATAAGTCTCTTTATTTGTTCTGATATACATATTTCCCTCTTTTTATCTTTTTGTGCTATGTATTTTCCTACTTTGGTCATAGCTCTTGTCAGCGTATCATTTATTTCATCTATATTTTTATTTTCGCATCCTAAGTTTTGGGTTAGCTCTTCCTTTAGCCTTTTTTTGTATATAGCTTTATTTTGTGTAAGTTTATTCATGTCAAGTTGTTCATTGTTATTATTAATTTTTCTTTTCATTTCGAAATTGCTATCAATGCAGATTGCGGTTTCTTTCTATAGAACGAGTTCATTGTATAAAGCTGTTTTTCCTCTAGATAATTCATTAAGGTTGTGCCCCTGTTATTCCTTTCTCCGCATCCAAAATTTTCTTCGATGACCTAATTTGGCATTGAAATCTCCCATTACTAGTGTCAGATGGGTTTTGTTTTCTTCAATGGGTGTTGAGATGTCTTCGTAGAAATACCTGACTTACTTTGAGAGATTTCATTTTGAGTGTAAGGTAGGCAACGCGATCTGAGATTCCTTTAATAGTATGGATGAGCTTACTTATTGCTTTATTGATTATGAATCCTACTCCGAAGGTGTTATTATCTTAATTACCTTTATCATATAGTAGATTACCGAAGTTCAGTTTTATCCGATTTTCTGATTTTCATCGGGTTTCTGACACAGCTACAATGTCCTATTTTATCCTTGCCAGTTCTTCCTCCAGTTATTCTATTTTTTCGTTGGTGTTCATTGACCTAATTTTATATGTTCCTATTGTTAGTTTTACTAGTTTTTGTTTTGTTTTTGTGCGTTGGATGCTTCTTCTCATAAGCGAATTTTTGCCTTTCCCAGATTCCGTGGGGCAGACCATAGAGGTGTGGGATTCGAAGAGTTTCCTTCTCACCTTAGGACCAATTCCTTTTGTTTTTAAATTCGCCATGATTTTTCCCATTGTGGAGTATTGGCATTAAAACACCACGCTTGCCGAGCGTGTTAATGAGTTTATATTCAGCCGCCCAATCTGAGGCAGACGCTGTTTGCAGCCGATCATTATGAGTCAGACGCTGCTGTATTTTTTATTTTTTATTTTTCCCAAAAAGAAGGGTTGCCACCGACACTATGTTCGCCGTACCGAGGTCCTTCCTCTCCGCCTTTCATACCGGTGTGGTCTTCTCCCGTATCCCTGGGAAAGGGACCCTAGACAGGTGCTAACCCTCCGGGTCAGAGAGTACCTGAAATATACGGAAGGCAGAGATCGATTCATATCCTCGTCTACCCGTACCCGGTACAAAAGATATATTCAAACAAAAATATTTATTATTATAAATATTACATAAATTTTTTTGCCCTCTTTTTTTTTCATTGTTTTCCTATTATTATTTTTTATTTGTTTTAAGGTACACGAACTCCAGAGAATTGGTGGAACCTGCTACAGCCAAACAACAAGAAGGATTTTATACAAACTCTTTACAAATGGGGTGGGCGTGCAGTTTTCGTGGGATGGCGCGAAAAAGAAGCAACCCTTTAAAGTTTTAAAGAGTGCGATGGTAATTTTAGGTAAGCACACAATAAACATATATTTTAATAAACTTTCACGTACTTGTAGTGGTATTACCCACTAAACACAAAAACATTTTAATCACGTCAAGATAATGTTTTATTAGGAAAAATAACGTTAGGTTGGATGTTAGTTATAACGTCATATAAATAGTAAAAAGAAGCTTCACCATATATACATTCATATACCAAGCAATATTCAACTGAATGCTCGTTTGAAGTGCTGTGCCGCCAATTGCGGTGAATCGAATTGCGGTGAATCAAACAGCGGCAAATCCGTAGGTTATTTCACACGATGCCGTAAAATCACACAACCCTAACGATTTGCCTGCGGGCCGTAGAGAAAACTCAGCTCAAGGTAATTTCAATTGAAATGATGCAGAATATTCGCTTTCCAGTTTCCTATTGCCTGCGATATTTCTGCCAGATTATATAAAATTTCGATTTACCAAATACCGATACAAATACTAATAAAACAACTGAAAAAAATGGTGCTTTGCAGCTGTCAAATTCATCACTGGCAAGTGCTTTTGTCGTTAACGTCGTTTTTCTATATCAAAGCGTTACAAAGTTATTGGCGTCACGTGACTTGTTTTACAATTACGTCAAATTATAAAAGCTTTTTGGCTGTAAATTTTGGCCAAGTTTGATAGAGACTAGCTTCGCTCAACTTTCAGACCCATCTCTAACTCACTGTTCATCGGTGTGAAAATCCATCCAACGTTATACGAATTATGTTTTGCAATGATAATAATTTGTGGTTATCTAAGTCGGCCAAAATTCCCAACCATAATGATGTTATGAAATTTTTGATAAAATTGAGCATCGCAAGTTTTTTTTTTAATCAGCCCGAATGCAAATCGTTAGGGTGATGGTTAGTTTGACTAAAATGACTATAAGTGGTCTTAAGGATCTTAGAGACTAGCTTCGCTCAACTTTCAGACACAGCTCCAACTCACTGTTCATCGGTGTGAAAATCCATCCAACGTTATACGAATTATGTTTTGCAATGATAATAATTTGTGGTTATCTAAGTCGGCCAAAATTCCCAACCATAATGATGTTATGAAATTTTTGATAAAATTGAGCATCGCAAGTTTTTTTTGTAATCTGCCCGAATGCAAATCGTTAGGGTGATGTTTAGTTTGACTAAAATGACCATAAGTGGTATTTAGGCTCAGCTGTGACTTTCAGGCATCGTGTTACATAATCTTATAACCTCAAACTACAAAATCTCGCATTGAGTGTGGTGGAGGGGTTCATAACCGAACCGAACCGAAGCGACTCGATCGTCAATTTTTGTACACCAAAAGGAAATACCTACGATAATTCCCGGTATATTTCCCAGTATTTCCCCAAATTTTCAAGGTATTTCCTAGTATTTTCCAAGTACTTCCCCATATTTCCTGTATTTCCCCTAGCCTGTATGTACACCAAAAGGAAATACCGAGCCACCCCTCGGGTGTGGTCAACAAAACAAACTTTTTAAATTGCACTCAAAATAATGGTAATGGTGTCTCGGTCCAGTAAAATGTATCTGGTAATTTTTATTTTAGAAGCCGTGAAGAGGCAGTACTTAGACGTATCAGAGACACAAGTCATTAATGTAATCAAGCAATGGCTGGTCAAAGCTAAAGAAAGGATGGTTACAAGAAAGGAGGATCCTGTTGAGATTGCCGATTAAGGTTGGCATACACGCCATTCTGCCACTGAGAAAGCTGTTCGTTCAGATGGTGTATAGTAGTGCCGGGCCCGTAACATCCATGTAGCAAGAGAAGGCAAAAACTAAATAGAACTAAATGAACATTGTAAAATTTGTAAGATTTGTTTTTAAATTTGCAAAACTCTGCTCAAGAGGGTGTTATTTCAAAAGCCTTACAATTAGATGTTTGCCACAATATATAATATTTTTATTTCCATATCACAGATTTAACGGCTTCAGCAAATTTTAATTACTTTATAATTGCCTTTTATTGTATACAAATAAGTTTTGATACTTAAAAGAAATATTAAATTTTATATTTAAAGCATTTTCGCGATTTAACAGGTTCGAAACCGATTCAAACTTTAGCTTGAATTACGTTGAAGTTTGTACACATAGCTGGGCGAACATATCGAATCTACAAAATATCCAAATCACAAAATGTCGAAACTGCATTTTATCGACTTACGAAATATCGAATCACAAAATATCAAAAAAATACCATACCATACCATAAACGTGTTTTCAAACAAATTTCCTCGACCCTTGCATTAAAATAGCACTAGTGGTTGTTATAGGTGCTCGTTGGATTTTTAATAGGGCAAGTCGACCAGTAAATGACCACTTAAGGAGAGAGTCATTTTAGAAAGTCAAAAAAAATGTTTTAATTTTAAAAGAAAATTAAAATGGTGGTTGGAAAATGTTTTTATTCTTTTATAATTTTCTTGTAAATAAAATATAGAGTTTGTTTAAAAGATTTAACAATTTATAGGCCAAATTGCACAAAAATTCAGTAAATGATCAGTTGCCACCAGTGAATGACCAGTAAAAAACTAGTAAATGGCCACATAATAGTATGTTATATAACAAGTGTGAGAACTAGGTTAATATTGCACAAGCATAAATATTACATACCGAGCCGATGAGGTGTAATAAACAGGGTGATTTTTTAAACTGGAACACTCAGCCTAACTTCTTTATTATTGAAAATAAAGGGCTATATTCATTGGAAAATTTATTTGGTTAACTATGACGTCTTTTACATTTTACATAATATTTTTGTCTATTCCTCACTATGTAGGGGAGAGCATGGCAAGATGGCGATGTTAAGGATTAAAGCTTCCTAGAAAATACCCAAACTCGGTTTTGACTAAAAAACTTAATTTAATTGTTAGATAGATGTTTTGGTTCTCTCATCTTGTCCCACGAGCGGAGTAAGTTGACGGGCCTATTGGGGCTAGATGACGACTAGGCGCATAGGTCACAAATGAATGTCCCCTTCTTGTCATATTAGGTGCACGCCTCATACCCCCAACCCTCGCACCTTCCACATTTAATCCAGTCCGCTACTGGAGGTTCAATCCATGATTCCTGGTACCCTAAACAAAACATTTTTCGTTGTTTTTTTTGTTTCTGGTAGGTTTTAGTAGAAATCATTAAAAACTTTCTTTTTAACTTTTAAGACTTTGCCATGATTTTTCTTTTATTTTCTTGTTCAAATTTTTTCCAAATTTTCTTTCAAGCTCTGCTTTATTCGTCATCTTGTCCCCAAGTACAATTTTTAAGTAAAAAATAAAAAATAAGAGATGGTCCTTTACATGTTCTTACATTGAAAATATAATAAATAATTTCCTAGTTCCTAAAAAATATTATTCTTTTCTTAGATTTTTCCGCAAAAGCTTATTTTTTGGCATAAAATTTTATAAGCGACAACTCGAATTCTAGGTTATAAGCCACTGTACTATTATTATTCTTACGTGCTCCATCTATCTTTAACCCATAAAACTTTGACTTTAAAGAGTTCTAACAGCACAGTAATAAACTCGTTGCCAGTTATAAATGTTGTGTTAAATAGAGTTCGTTAACTTGCCCCGTTCGTCATCTGGCCCCGCTCTCCCCTACAGGGTGTGACAATAAAGAGATATATTTAGATTAGGATTTAGCTTTGGCTTTGGGTTTGGATGTACATTTAGATTTACATTTAGATCGGTTACAAAGCAAAAAGTTAGGTTCAGTTAGGTTTTTTAAATATTGTATAAAAAGTTTGGCCACTATATTTTTCGTCCAAAAGTCCAATAAGCAGTTAATTTGTCCTGAGGAGGCCAGTGGCGGACGTAGGCCCTAAAAATTGGGTGGGCCCAAAACTTCTAGGCCCTAAAAGCTGAGGGTACCCAAGAATAAAACTACTTAAATTATGACCTTTTGGTAAATATTTAACATTTAACTCAAAAAGATGGGGGGGGGGGGGTCCCTTAGCCGCTGTCATCGATCCGCTTCTACTGAGGACATATATCTTTGGGATTTGAGCTCAACCCTCAGAGTAATAAAAAAAAAGAGTAGCGGTAACCTCGTTTTGGGCGGTCACTCATTCATTTGTTGGTAAACAATGCATGCGTTACGCTGATGTCGCATCCCGTATTAAATTGTATAAAAATAAATCAGGGTTCAACTTGTGACCAGTTGCAAAATGTATTGTGGTTTGGATTTGTTGACCTATTCAACCAACGCGATATTTTGTCCTACCCTTATTAGTCTGCGTCGCGTCGTTTTATACTGTGAATTTTTGATTACATCATTCGAAAAACCTATCATTACAAGAACATAATTTATGAACGGTCCCTTTCCCCACGACTTTCACAAGATGTGGTAACAGCGGTATGACGTCATGTTACGGATTTTGTGTTAGCAGGGCCGGGTTTGGTTTTGGGCTATGTGGACTACATTCCGATGGATAGAGGGGTTCTCTATCTTATTGTAGAGGACCCTAAAGTATTAATCATTGATCAAACAAGTCTAACCGATATTAAGGATATTCTATCTTATTATTTAATACGCGGCTTATCTGTTTATAGTGTTTAAGCACTACTAATCATCGAAATAAAAATTTCAGCGGCGTTACGTAATCTGCCAGAGAACATAGTTCTTAACATTAAAAACTTCGTGACATTTTTAAGTAATCCTGTATGCTAACCCAAAAAGCAATAGCTTTGGGATTCGTTTTTATTAGATAATATTTCTTAAAAAAGCAATGTTATAACCTATATTGGATCTGATATATTTAAAAAATAGTTTTAGGGAATAGGACAATTCACCGCTGAACCAACTCTCCCCCGATCCAACTTGCCGCCGGCCGCCGTGCTTTAGGTTTGCAATTTTCTTACTCTACAAATATTTTAAAAAAAATCTAAACATATTTTTTCAAAAAGTACTTTTTCGAAAAACTACTTTTACAACATTGTGTAACATTTTTGTTTGTGGAAAATGGTGGTGTCTCTACCGGTTACGATTTGATTGGGATAATTTGACCAAGGCTAGGTTTATTACCAATTTTTATTTCCCAAAAGGAGGATTGGAAAGCTTACTTACCAAAAAATAAGTTTTATGCGCAAAATGATGGACTTCCAGTGGGTTTGTCTCTTTCAGTGGTAGCAAACATCTACATTGAGTGGTTCGAGGACCATACGATCAACACAGCAAGAGTTAAGCCCAAATTATGGCTACGATACATGGATGACACATTTATTATATGGCCAGAAAATGATGACGAACTACAGAATTTTCTACTCTATCGTTCTCCAGGTACTAGTGTGGATCACTTTATTGAAAATTTCGAAACCCTGCTGTCAAATTTACCAGTCAAATCTAGACTAATAATCGCGGGAGATCTTCACATTGATTTTGGTAATCAAGAGGCCCAGTCCACAATCGTTTTAATAAACCTTCTCGAGTCGTTTAACCTAAAAATGCACGTGAAAAAACCTACGAGAGTCACAAGTACCATCTCCACTACAATCGATTACATTTGCTCCAACTTCGAGCAAGACATTAAGTGTGAGGTAAATGATTCCGCACTATCCGACCACCATGCTGCCATTGTAAATTTTCCTCTAAATTATAAAACTCTTAATTACACAAAACATGGCAGAATATTTAGTGAGAAGAATTTTCTTGCCTTTAAACACAACTGCAATACCACCGCGTGGGAAAGCATACTAACTGATAACGATCCACTTAAAATGTTTCATTCTAAACTCTCGATCATCGTAAACAAATCATTTCTTCTTAAACCCCTCCGTAAAAAACCTGACAAGAAACTTTGAAATACCAAATTGCAAATAATGCAAGGACCTAAAACTATAAACAACAAGTGAAACTAAAGAAAGAAAAATAAGAAAAAAGTTTTCTGCTTCGGCCGGGGATCGACCCCGGGACCTCTTGCTATCTAGGCAAACATTCCACCACTGAACTACCGAAGCCATACATAAATTTTTCGGAAATTTCTACCTATGCAGGCTGCGGTGTCTCAATACAAGAACGAGAGACTCTCAGGGTATTAACCGGACTAAGTCATCCAACTGATCTCTAAATTCTTCTTTCCCACTGTCAAAGGTATGATAACTCAAATTAGACGTAAAGATCAACGTCTGAAAGCATGAAATCACCTTTAAGTGTGTTAAAATTTCTAATCGCAAAATGGGCGATTTGCCAATATAATTATCAAATACCAAATTGCAAATAATGCAAGGACCTAAAACTATAAACAACAAGTGAAACTAAAGAAAGAAAAATAAGAAAAAAGTTTTCTGCTTCGGCCGGGGATTGAACCTGGGACCTCTTGCTATCTAGGCAAACATTCCACCACTAAACTACCGAAGCCATACATATTTTTTTTTCGGAAACTTCTACCTATGTAGGCTGCGGTGTCTCAATACAAGAACGAGAGACTCTCAGGGTATTAACCCGACCAAGTCATCCAACTGATCTCTAAATTCTTCTTTCCCACTGTCAAAGGTATGATAACTCAAATTAGACGTAAAGATCAACGTCTGAAAGCATGAGATCACCTTTTCGTGTGTTAAAATTTCTAATCGCAAAATGGGCGATTTGCCAATATAATTATCAAATACCAAATTGCAAATAATGCAAGGACCTAAAACTATAAACAACAAGTGAAACTAAAGAAAGAAAAACAAGAAAAAAGTTTTCTGCTTCGGCCAGGGATCGAACCCGGGACCTCTTGCTATCTAAGCAAACATTCCACCACTGAACTACCGAAGCCATACATGTTGCCTAGATAGCAAGAGGTCCCGGTTTCGATCCCCGGCCGAAGCAGAAAACTTTTTTCTTATTTTTCTTTCTTTAGTTTCACTTGTTGTTTATAGTTTAAGGTCCTTGCATTACTTGCAATTTGGTATTTGATAATTATATTGGCAATTCGCCCATTTTGCGATGAGAATTTTAACACCCCAAAAGGTGATCTCATGCTGTCAGACGTTGATCTTTACGTCTAATTTGAGTTATCATACCTTTGACAGTGGGAAAGAAGAATTTAGAGATCAGTTGGATGACTTGGTCGGGTTAATACCCTGAGAGTCTCTCGTTCTTGTATTGAGACACCGCAGCCTGCATAGGTAGAAGTTTCCGAAAAATTTATGTATTGCTTCGGTAGTTCAGTGGTTGAATGTTTGCCTAGATAGCAAGAGGTCCCGGGTTCGATCCTCGGCCGAAGCAGAAAACTTTTTTCTTATTTTTCTTTCTTTAGTTTCACTTGTTGTTTATAGTTTTAGGTCCTTGCATTATTTGCAATTTGGTATTTGATAATTATATTGGCAAATCGCCCATTTTGTAATTAGAAATTTTAACACACGAAAAGGTGACCTCATGCTTTCAGACGTTGATCTTTACGTCTAATTTGAGTTATCATACCTTTGACAGTGGGAAAGAAGAATTTAGAGATCAGTTGGATGACTTGGTCGGGTTAATACCCTGAGAGTCTCTCGTTCTTGTATTGAGACACCGCAGCCTGCATAGGTAGAAGTTTCCGAAAAATTTATGTATGGCTTCGGTAGTTCAGTGGTGGAATGTTTGCCTAGATAGCAAGAGGTCCCGGGTTCGATCCTCGGCCGAAGCAGAAAACTTTTTTCTTATTTTTCTTTCTTTAGTTTCACTTGTTGTTTATAGTTTTAGGTCCTTGCATTATTTGCAATTTGGTATTTGATAATTATATTGGCAAATCGCCCATTTTGTAATTAGAAATTTTAACACACGAAAAGGTGACCTCATGCTTTCAGACGTTGATCTTTACGTCTAATTTGAGTTATCATACCTTTGACAGTGGGAAAGAAGAATTTAGAGATCAGTTGGATGACTTGGTCGGGTTAATACCCTGAGAGTCTCTCGTTCTTGTATTGAGACACCGCAGCCTGCATAGGTAGAAGTTTCCGAAAAATTTATGTATGGCTTCGGTAGTTCAGTGGTGGAATGTTTGCCTAGATAGCAAGAGGTCCCGGGTTCGATCCCCGGCCGAAGCAGAAAACTTTTTTCTTCTTTTTCTTCTCTTTAGTTTCACTTGTTGTTTAAAGAAACTTTGACTCACGAAGGGTCTAAAAATCGCAGCAAATAATCTTAGATCTTTAAATACGATACGTAAACACTTTTCAGAAAGTCAGTTCATCTCTAATTATTATCTCTCATACCGTAAAATCTATAGAAAGCTAATCCACAAAGCAAAACATCTGTTCTACTCTAATAGGCTGGATAAGTCAAATAATAAATCCAAAGAAACCTGGAACATTGTTCGCGATATCACAGGCAAAAATTCATCTACGCCGCAAAAGATCAACATTGACCCAGACACTCTTAAAACACTTTTCAGAAAGTCAGTTCATCTCTAATTATTATCTCTCATACCGTAAAATCTATAGAAAGCTAATCCACAAAGCAAAACATCTGTTCTACTCTAATAGGCTGGATAAGTCAAATAATAAATCCAAAGAAACCTGAAACATTGTTCGCGATATCACAGGCAAAAATTCATCTACGCCGCAAAAGATCAACATTGACCCAGACACTCTTAATAAATTCTATTGCTCAGTAGCGACAGAGCTGACAAAAAGTATCGAAACAAATATAGATCCCCTTAGCTTCCTCGAAAACACTCGGGTTGAAGACACCTTCACATTTGCTCCAACACACAGAAACGAGATAACGAAAGTCATCAAATCTATAAAAAATCAAAACGCTGCTGGTCTTGATGGAATCTCGTGTAAAATTCTTAAAGAACTACCTGTCCGAGCTCTTGATGTCTTGTCTTTCGCGGTCAACAAATCGTTAATTGAGGGTTCGTTTCCAACTTGTGTGAAGGAAGCTTTAGTAGTACCAATACATACATCGAATCCTTCTAATTATCGGCCAATATCATTGTTATTGAAGATTTTCAAAATAATCGAGAAGCTTGCCAAAAAGCGTATGACGGATTTCATGACTGAGCATGGTACTTTTAATTCCACACAGTTTGGATTTCTACCCAAAAAAAACACACACGACGCAATGCTTCGAGTTATAGAACAGCTCCTTAGGAATTATAACGATGGTCAGGCTACTGCGGCAGTCTTCTGTGATTTTTGGCAAGCTTTCGACTGCGTGAGTCACATTATTGGCTTTAGGGGTTCGGTTTTGAAGTGGTTTCAATCATTTCTCACTGATCGCAGTCAGAGTGTTGTGGTGGATAACAAATCCTCTTATAGGCGGCAAACAGTCTCTGGTGTTCCTCAGGGGTCTGTCCTGGGACCTATTTTATTCCTTGTCTATATCAATGACATTCTAGGTATGTTAAATTTTCTTGATCTCATTTGTGATATCCCAACTAGTTATTACCTCTTTACAGTGCCTGTCTGAAGTTTGTATTTTAAATTTTTGTTAATTTTAGTGTATTTGACGTTACTTTTGCCATTCTTATGTTTTATTTTAGTAGTTTAGTTAGGTACTTATTTTTAACATGAATGTGTCACGTGACTTTTTTATTGATATTGTTTTAGAATTTTGTATTGTTAAGAACTTGTATTTTAAAAATTTGACTACCTTTTTAAACTAATAGCCTGTGATATTTTCTTAAAGTTTTTATACTGTTTGTTTTTCTTTTTTGTTGCCGACATTTATATTTTTAGTTCCTATAGTGTGTTTTCACAGCTTTAATCTTAATATTTTTTTATTTATTTTTTTAACGTTGACTTTTGATGTCAAACACATGAAAACCATTTTTTTTTCTTCCAAAAAAAAGTTACAGCTTGAGTTTTACTTAATATTAGGTGTTTCCAATATTGTCTTAGTCTTAAGTAGTATTAAGAATTGAAAGCTTTGTCAATAATGAAATGTACATCTTTGGACAATAAAGCATATTTACTACTACAGGAGGAGAACTAGGGCGATCTGAAAGGATGCGAAAATAAAAGCGATGGTCTGAAAAATAATAGGAATTAAGTAGAGATAAAGATAAATAATTACTACCTCAAAATAGGAATAAGAATAAAGTTCAAGAAATATTTAATTTAACGATAATGATAAAAATAAAATTTAATAAATAGCTAACTTATCAAATTGGATAAAATTATTTCAAAAAAAGTATAACCAAACAAGATAGATTTTGATTTTTAGGAAATTTTTGAATTTTAGGAAAAATAGTGGGACTAAATAAAGACTAAAACAAATAATTATTATTTAAGAATATTGATAAAAAAATATAACCAATAAGAGGAGCTTAAACCCAACCATTTGCAGCTCAATCGAAAGTCAAAAACTGAGAACGAGATAAGCGGCGGAAACCCAAAAAAAAAACCAATAAAAAACGAAAAAAAATTTTTGGAGAAATATTAGGACTAAATAATAGAGATTAGGGTATATAATTAATAGTTAAAATAATATTAAAAATGAAATAAAAAAAGCAAGGTTAGACAGGGGCAATTAGTGAAATGGGTATAACTTAAGACAAATCCTGGCCAGGATAAAATAACTTTTAAAAAGAGGAAGAAATTAGGATAGGCTAAAAATATAGTATAAAACAAGGGATTAAAGATAATGAATAATAATAATTAATTACTAAATTGGGTAAAATTAAAAAGGAGAAACATACGAAAAAAGGGGCATATTAGCTAATTAGAAGTAATACATTTTAACATAGTGCAAAGAGCAAATGGCAAAAATTGTCAGAGAATGGAGTGGAGTGAAGAACCCAAAAATCAAAAGTAGGGAGCTATAAAACAATAAGGCAAAGCTCGTTGTTTCAGAGAAGAAAATAGGAAAATTAGTATAGCAATGAATTAAAGGAAAAAAATTAAATAATTAAATAACAAAAATAAGAAGCCACAAATGACTATAGCGATAAAAAAAAATCACAAAAAATCCTTCGAGTTGTTGAAAGTGACGTTTTAATCCTCTAAAATAAAAATTAAGAAATAATAACTAAACAAATAAATAAATAAACACTGCACTAAAAAATAAATCACAGAAAAATAGAATGCAAGAATAAAAATAAAGAACTAATAACCAAACAAATAAATAAATGAATAAAACAACATGCCACCGTCACACAATTCAAAAAGTTTGGGCCAATTCCTAAGAGTTGCTTCCTGGTACCGAACATTTGTAGTCAACAGACCAAACAGAATGCCTTCGAGAAGCTGAAATTTGTTTAACCGAATCCTTTAGCGTCTTCAAACTTTTCAGGACTATTCGTTTTACAAACAGCAATTCAGATTTAGGTTACGCGCTTACTCAAAATGGCCCCAAGGGGGCCACGTGATCGCCTATGCTAGTCGCTCGTTAAGTGCGCCTGAAAAAAACTTTAGAATATCAGAGACAGAATGTCTTGCAATTTTCTGGGGATGAAGAAAATGAGACCTTATGTAGAAGGTACAGTCCTAACCGATCATTTAAGTGTTCGATGGTTGTCATACCGTAAAGGCGTCTTCGAACAAATTTGCAGATACCCCAAGCCGTGAACCTGTCGCTACTGAACCAAATAACACCGAATTCGACCTTATCTTCTCCCTGGCCGAATTGGACCCTTGTACACCGCTAAGAGAACTGCCGTTGAAACAAGCCCACAGTCACTTCCGGACTACAAATTAAAAGATGACGGTCTGTATCGACATTTCTGGGACTAATCTGACATGAAAGAGACTAAATTCACCGATCCTTGGAAACCTGCCCGCCTTGAAATGCTAAGAAAAATCATAATTTTCCAACCGCCGGATCTAGGCATAGCAAAAACCACTGCCCCTATTGCCAGAGAATATTGGCCTGAAATGTATAGGAACATTACAGAGTACGTCCAAAGTTGCCCTTTATGTGAAAAATATAAATGGTCCCAACAGAAAACCCCTGGGTACACGAGACCGTGTAGAAACAGTAATTTTTGGGAAACAGTCACAACTGAACTTGTTCTATTTCCATAAAAAACCTCTTTATTTTTCTTTTATTTTTGAATTTTACTTTTATTTTTTCCTATTTTTCATGGACTAAAATTTTGTCTTGAACATAAAATTATTAGTCTTAAATTTATATTAATCCTAAGTAAATGGCTCAACTATTAGTTATTATAAAGTTTACCTAAAGCAAAATTGCATTAAAATGCGAGAATTAAACGCAAAAAATGTAATTTCTATTCTAAATTTAAGAATTATCAGTTTATTTCTTATTTCTTTATTTTTATATACTTTGGCACTACAAGCGTCCTCTATCGTGTTTTTCACATATCCATAAAATTTAAAATATAGTGATATGGTTTCCTATAGAGGGTGAAGTGCTGGGCGCATGTGCGAACAATCTGCAAATGCAGGATTGTGTGACAGACAAAGTGTGCTGCGCGTCGCCATGTCTAGAAAACGACAACCTTAAAATTTAAATTTAAAAAATAGTGAAAATTCACTTTAAAATTCCGCAAATAATTAAAATTATCGTGCCATCATCCTGTTGGAACTTCAAGCCACATAGCTCTTATGAAAAGGTGTACACCTTGCACTTTGGAACTTCAAAACAGCGGTAAGTCCCTCTCCATGAGGCTATATCACCATTTTGTTTCTCTTTCAAATTTACCCTACAATTTTTAAATTATTTACTTTCTCTAGTTAAGTGAATTATTTGCGCCAATGTTAATTATAGTCCACTGTATCTACCAAAACCCAATCTGAGCCATCGGAGTGCTACATATATTGATCACTTCGATTGCCGGATTTTGATTTCCATTTTGATTTTCTTTTTGAAATTTCAAAAAATTCATTTTCGCTAGAGTGAGAGCAAACGCTAGTAGTGTAAAGGTAAGAAAGAGACGCCATTAATAAATTAAAATTATAATATAGGGAATAAAATAGGTACCTATGAATTTGTATTAGGAGACCTATACCTACATCTCGAAAATTTTATAAAAAACGCAAGGACATATATCCGAGATTGCAGTCTTGGGTCGCTATGTGTATGTAAATGTAAAAAGTTTATCTTTGTATTTTTGAAAGATATATCTGTGTGTAGGTAATTTCGGAATATAAGTTTTTTATTTCCTAATTTATAACGCGCAAATAAATACCTACATGTTTATTTGTTTTTTTCTTTTCGCTGTAGTTTGCATGCCTATATGTAAGAGGCTACGGTTACATACGGTTATTTTAGATCGATTTAATTTTTTTTTAAATATTTAATCTACAAATTTTGATTTTGTTTACTTTGCCTAATTTATTACAAAATAATGTCTAAAAAGGTAAAGAAAATTAAAGTCTTTTGTGACATCAAAGATTTAAATTTAAATGAAATTTTAACGGTAGCTAAATTGGCTAAAACTGATGCAACCAAACATCTTAACTTCAGGATTTGTTACGAAGAGCTTGATAACGTCCAAGAGGAATACCTTAAAAAGCACACCGCTTTATTAAATGAAATTTACCAGGATCAGGAACAAGTTAAGACTTGTATCGAGCATCTTCATTCACTTCAAACAAATGTTGCTCAAGTCAAAGAAATCTATGATTTGTTTCAAGCAGAAAATACTGCGCCGCCTTCGCAAGGTGGAAGTCGCCGACTTACTATTAACCCCTACTCTCCAGGAGGTTCACAAACCCCTGATTATTTTCTGAAAATTGACATTGAAAAATTCACTGGCAATGTCAATGTTTTCCCTACCTTTTATGATCTTTTTAAAACAATGATTCATGATAATCCGCAAATTTCAAATATACAAAAATACTCGCGTTTAGTTACTTATTTAGATGGTCCTCCAAAGGAATTTGTTACGCAATTACCAGTTTCGGATGCAAACTATCCTATTGTTTTCAATAATCTTGTTTAAAGATATAAAAATGATCGCATTTTAGCCCAAAATTATTGGAATGCTATGGAAAATTGCCCTAAAGTAAACTCTGATGACTCCGTAGCTCTAAGAAACTTGCTTGATATATTCACAAAAAATATTGAAGCTTTAAAAACTGTTGGTGTGCAACCAGATTTTTGGGACTTTGTCTTAGCCCAAAAGTTGTTGAAATCTATTGAGAGTTCGATTCAAACGCGATTTGAAGTTTTTCATGGTAAGCCTACCGAAATAACTTCATATAAATCAATCTATAATTTTTTGGATCAACATTGTAGCTCGCTTTGTGTAGTTCACGCCGCCAGTACATCCAGTACGCAATTTTCTATGAAGCCCAAATTTACAAAACCGCCCCATATAACTTAAAAACCGCAAAATAACTATAATACCCGCCAAACGCCTCGTGCATTTTTTACCGCGCAGCAGAATTCTCAAAATAATTGTTGTTTATGCAATTCAGATACTCATAATTTTACTTTTTGTCCTGATTATTTAAATAAAAAGCTTCAACAAAGATTTAATTTATTAAAAGCAAAAAAATGGTGCGTAAACTGTACCTCTAATTGTCACAAAACCTTCCAATGCAAAAGCACTTTTAATTGTCAAAAAAGGCATCATAGCTCAGTTCATTTTGACTTGCGCCATGTAAACGAATCCTCGTCTCATCGGCAAGAAAATAATAATGCAGATTTGCCTGTAAATAGTCAACAAATTAACGCGTTTCGGCAAGAAAGGAATGAAATTAGTAACTCATCCCCTTCGCAAACTCAAAATCAAGGTGCTTGCTACTCTACTCAGAGTTACCGTACTTCTAGTACTTTGCTTTCTACCGCTCTTTATCAAATAAAAGATATAAGAGGTAATTATCAAACTTTTCGTGGAGTTTTAGATTCCGCATCGCATCTGTCTTTTGTATCTTTAAAATGTGCCATCAAACTAGGCCTACCCCGCTTTAATATTGAAACTGAAGTCTTTGGAATTGGTGAGACCAGTATGCAATCAAAATTAGGATCTATTGATATGATCATTCGCCCTTGCAATCAATCTGAACTGACCTTGTCAGTACAGAGTGCAGTTATTTTACCTCAAATTTGTTCTTCGCTTCCCTTAAATAACATATTAGTCAAATGGGAATTATCAAAAATATAAATCTCGCGGACCCTTCTTCTATAGACCGGGAGCAGTCGACGTTTTACTTGGAGCCGATATTTTCCCTTATATTCTTAGAGATGGTCGTATTGTAGGTAATATAAATGAACCTATCGCATTAAACTCAATTTTTGGGTACATTTTAATGGGACAAATTGATATCACAAACTCGCCCCTCGCTTCGGTATCCCTTTTATGCCAAATTTCAAATAATCAACTTAATGATTCACTATCGAAATTTTGGGAAACTGAAAATATACCGGAAATTAAACCTATTCTTTCCCCGGCTGACGAAGCATGTGAAAAAATATTTAAAAATACTACTTTTTGTGATAATACATGGCGTTACGTCGTGACTTTACCCTCTTGCGAAAATAGTGAACCGTTTTCCAAATAGTCGCCAACTTGCATTAAAAAGATCTTTATCTCTCGAAAACCGCTTAATTAAAACACTGGAAACCTATCAAAAATATTCGGACTTTATGCAAGCATACTTAGACTTAGGTCACATGGAATTAATTTCTAACCCGGAGGAACAGATTACGGAAAAAAGTTACTATATCCCCCACCACCATATTGAAAGACCTGAAAGGTTAACCACAAAACTCAGAGTAGTTTTTTACGCAAGCGCAGTATCGCAAACAAATACTGGAAGAATTTCCTTAAATGACACGCTTTACGCCGGTCCCAAATTACAACAGGACATTTGTTCTATTAAATTTTAGATTAAATGAAGTCGCTCTTTGTTGCGATATTTCTAAAATGTTTCGCGGCATTTTAATAGCCTCGCATCATCAAAATTATCAAAAAATCTTATGGAGGTTTAGTCCTACCGAACCTATAAAAGAATATAATTTAAAAACCGTTACATATGGTACTACCCCCGCTCCTTTTTTAGCTTTAAGAGTCTTACAGCAGCTAGCTGAGAACGAAACGCATAATTTTCCCCGCGCCGCTAAAGTTCTTATGACAGATAATTTTGTTGACGATTTTGTCACAGGTTGTACCGTTGAAGAAGCTATATCTCTCCAAAAGGAGTTATCACTTTTATTAAAATCCGCAGGATTTAAATTACATAAATGGGCTAGCAACAATAAAACTGTTTTAGAGCACTTGCCAGAATCCGATATTAACCTTAAAGCTCTTTTTCTTGATATAGAAGAAACTACAAAAATTTTAGGACTTAGATAACAACCCTGTTCAGACTATTTTTCATACTCAGTAGAGCCTCTAAAACGTAGTTGCACGAAACGCAATATCCTTTTAGAAATTTTTAAAATTTTTGAGCCCCTTGGTTGGTTGTCGCCAGTTACTATTTTAATTAAATGCCTAATCCAGGAATTTTAGAAATCTGGATTGGACTGGGACGAAGATGCTCCCATAGCGATAAGTAGCCTCTGGGAACGCTATAGGTTAGAATTACCACTTTTAAAAGAATTTCGCTTATCCCGCTTTATCAATATTTTTTCTGGAAACGCTCAATACGAATTAATCGGTTTTTCAGACGCTTCAAATAAAGCGTACGCAGCTATTGTTTATTTACGCGTAATTTATAAAAATAAAATTTTTATTTATTTTCTATGTTCAAAAACTAAAGACGCCCCTATAAAATTTACAAGTATCGCACGACTCGAGTTAGCCGCTTGTAATATATTAGCTGATATAATTCAATTTATTCTTCATAGTTTTGAAAACAGACTTAAAATTCACCAAATATTCGCATGGAGTGATTCTCAAGTAGCTTTATCGTGGATTAAAAATGGACATCCGTCTAGGTGGAAAACCTATGTACAAAATAGAGTCACGCAAATTCATGAAAAAGTATCTCCTAAAAACTGGCATTATATTTTCACTTCTCAGAATCTCGCTGATGTAGCTTCAAGAGGTCTCTATCCTAGTGAACTTATAAATCATAGTTTATTTTTTCAAGGTCCCCAATTTTTAAAATTACATTATGACTACTGACCTATAACCTTGGAAATAAAAGACACTTCTGAAACTTTAAATGAAGAAAAAGCTAAAAAAACTTAATTTTAATTACTACGCAAACCCCAAGCTTAAATTTTTTTACTTCGCTTATTAATAAAAACTCCTCTTTTACTAAACTCTGTAGAATTTTAGCGTATATTTTACGTTTTATAAATAAAAAATTTCTAAATAAAAGTATAATTTTTGAAACATTTTTAACGTTTTAAGAAATTCAAACCGCACTTTATTTATTAATAAAAAACGAACAATCGATATATTTTTCGGAAGAAATAAATTCTCTTAAAATAATATAAAATTATCTAAACCGATGCAAAAATTAAATCTATTTTTAGATGACCAAAATTTATTACGCGTCGGTGGAAGACTGCACAATTCTTCTTTCTCTTATGACAAAAAATTTCCAATTTTATTACCCCGCGAAAATAGAATTACTTATTTAATTATCGAACATTTTCATTTAAAATTTTTACATGCTGGATTAAGAACAGTAACTAAGCCAAAATTATTGGATAATTGCGGCAAAACGCAAAATTAGTCAAGTTTTAGCAAAATGCATCCCCTGTTTTAAATTATCCCCTAAATCGGTACAACCCCCAAAGGGTTCACTTGCGTTTCCACGAGTTTCTCAACTTAGAGCATTTTTGCATACGGGAGTAGATTTAGGTGGCCCTTTCCTATTTTAATGAACCGAACCCGCGGTGCACCACGTACTTTAAAATCATATATTTGCTTATTCGTTTGTATGAGTACGAAAGCGGCACATATCAAAATAGTCAGTGATTTGACAGCCGATGCTTTTATCGCAGCAATGCGTAGGTTTGTGGCTCGTAGAAATTACGTAACTGATATGTATTCTGATAATGGAACTAACCTAGTTTCGGCAAATAGACAGTTGTTACAGATTGATTCTTCTCGTCCAATTAAATGGCATTTTATTCCAAGTCACAGTCCCAATTTTGGAGGTCTCTGGGAGTCAGGGATTAAAACTGTGAAAAAACATTTATTTCGAACCATTGGTTCACAAATTTTAACATATGAAGAGTTATATACAGTCACCTGTCAGATTGAAGCTATTATGAACTCTCGACCGCTAACTGAAATTTCCTCATATCCAAATGACATTTCTGTTTTGACACCAGTTCATTTTTTATCATTGGAACCGTTGACAGCTCTTCCTGACTTTGACTTAACAGATGTCAAAATTAATAGATTAACTCGTTGGCAGCTACTTCAAAGAATCCATCAGGATTTCTGGAGACGCTGGCAGCAAGAATATTTGCATACACTTCAACAAAGGAGCAAGTGGCTGGACCCCACTTGTACTCCAGAAGTTGGTCGTTTGGTAATAATAATGGTAAGAATGAATTTATACCCCCGCTACAATGGCAGCTCGGTAGAATAATTGAAATTTTTCCGGGTAAAGACGGTGTAAATCGAGTTGCTAATGTCAAGACAAGGGTTAAAGAGACCAACCTCAAAGCTATGTCCTTTGCCACTTGATACTTTAGAAAATGCATGGCATTTTCGGCCAGCAATATGTTCGGCTTCCATAAAAAACCTCTTTATTTTTCTTTTATTTTTGAATTTTACTTTTATTTTTTCCTATTTTTCATGGACTAAAATTTTGTCTTGAATATAAAATTATTAGTCTTAAATTTATATTAATCCTAAGTAAATGGGTCAACTATTAGTTATTATAAAATTTACCTAAAGCAAAATTGCATTAAAATGCGAGAATTAAACGCAAAAAATGTAATTTCTATTCTAAATTTAAGAATTATCATTTTATTTCTTATTTCTTTATTTTTATATACTTTGGCACTACAAGCGTCCTATATCGTGTTTTTCACATATCCATAAAATTTAAAATATAGAGATATGGTTTCCTATAGAGGGTGAAGTTCTGTGCGCATGTGCGAAAAAACTGCAAGCGCAGGATTGAGTGACCGACAAAGTGTGCTGCGCGTCGCCATGTCTAGAAAACGACAACCTTAAAATTTAAATTTAAAAAATAGTGAAAATTCACTTTCAAATTCCGCAAATAATTAAAATTATCGTGCCATCATCCTGTTGGAACTTCAAGCCACATAGCTCTTATGAAAAGGTGTACACCTTGCACTTTGGAACTTCAAAACAGCAGTAAGTCCCTCTCCATGAGGCTATATCATCATTTTGTTTCTCTTTCAAATTTACCCTACAATTTTTAAATTATTTACTTTCTCTAGTTAAATGATTTTTTTGCGCCAATGTTAATTATAGTCCACTGTATCTACCAAAACCCAATCTGAGCCATCGGAGTGCTACAGAACTAATCGAGCCACTTCCAACTTCGATCACAGGAAACAACTGGCTGGCAGTTTTCCAAGACTGCTCACAAAATGGGTAGAGTGTAAGCTCATTTGAAAAGCAACTCAATCCGTGGGAAATCCTTTCTATGAAAAGATAATCACAAAATTTGGTTGTCCCCGGCTTGTTCTTAGTGATAATTGGTCACAATATACCGGTGTCCCTTTAAAAATATCCTTAAAGAAATGGGGCTAAACCACCAATTTACCCCCATATACAGAATCCAATATAACCCCACTGAAAGAACTAACAAAACCGTAAAAACCGCTATTGCTCAATACTGCGAGAATCTTATCGAAAATGGTCGTCAGAAGATATAGATGATAATTTTTTCTCAACTCCTGTCCATTTTCTGATTGGAAGAGAGTTACTGTTTCTTAATGATCCGATAACAACAAGTATTAATTCCAGTCTAACACAAAGATTGACATTAGTTAGAAAAAAAAATTGTGTGTGCTCAGAGCTGTCACAAGTACATTATGAAAGTACTTCAAGTACAAGTACCAAGTACATTAAGATTTGTAAAAGTACTTGAAGTTCCAAGTATATTTTCTTTTAATATTTTTATGAATTAAGCTGGCTGATTCTAAGATAAAAAGACAAGGTAGAGATAGTATTTTGTGGGCAACGAAGAGAGGTGTGCAGTGAGATCTGGATGCTGAACCTGTCATGACTCTTATAGCCCGTTTCTGCAGTTTGAAAACCGTGTCAAACAGGTATCCGCTACAACATGCCCAGAACGGTAGACCATATGAAAGGTGTGACTGAATGACTCCGTAATAGACCGTTCGAGCAATGGAAATCCCCAGATTCGAAGCAACAGCCCTGACACCGTAGCAACCCGATGCTAGTTTTTTGTTTAATTGTAGAATATGCTTTTGAAATTGAAGTCATTATCTAGTTGTAAACCCAAGAATCTAGTGTCATGGGTCATTTTGATGGAGAAATCATCAAAGTTGATGTCATTGATGTTGCACCGAAATCCAAGTACTTGGGTCTTGTTAAAATTAAAAAGCAAGCCATTGGCATTACACCAGCGTTTAGTCACACGGATGTCGTGAGATATCACGTCAACTAAGTGAGCAGGGTCATTATCATTCCAGAAAATGGTGGCATCATCCGCGAAGACGGAGAACAGGAATAAAATAGGTCCCAGGACAGACCCTTGAGGAACACCAGAGACTGTTTGCCGCCTATAAGAGGATTTGTTATCCACCACAACACTCTGACTGCGATCAGTGAAAAATGATTGAAACCACTTCAAAACCGAACCACTAAAGCCATAAACCTCAAGCTTCCGCAACAGAATCCTGTGACTCACGCAGTCGAAAGCTTTCGAAAAGTCACAGAAGACTGCCGCAGTAGCCTGACCATCGTTATAATTCCTAAGGAGCTGTTCTATAACTCGGAGCATTGCGTCGTGTGTGTTTTTTTTGGGTAGAATTCCAAACTGTGTGGAATTAAAAGTACCATGCTCAGTCATGAAATCCATCACACGCTTTTTGGCAAGCTTCTCGATTACTTTGGAAGTCGTCAATAATTAGAAGTATTCGATGTAGTAAATTTGACAGCAGGGTTTCGAAATTTTCAATAAAGTGATCCACACTAGTACCTGGAGAACGATAGAGACACAGAATGTAGGTATTTAATGATTTAGAATGGAGAAGAGAGAACTCAATGATTTTTTCAACTAACAAGAAATCAAATGTATCGCAATTTGTGAAATCAGTGATTGAAGACAGTTCTGAGTTTATAAGAATTGTTGTGCCGCCATGTTCGGATTGATTCCGGCAAAATTTGGATAGAATATGATAGTTTTGTAGATGAAAAGGTTCTTGGTCGGCCAACCAATGCTCTGTGAGTAAAACGATGTGGGGAAAGTTTCTGTTTTCAAGGTAGATAAAAAGTTCATCGGCTTTATTCCTAGCTGATTGGATATTAAGTAATAGAAGTGATAGATGGTCAGATTTAGAAGAAGTAGAAGAAGACCTATTTACTGGGTCTGATTCTCTCCTAAAAAAGAACTTGACGAATTAAGAATTGAAGAATGACTATTGTTCAAGTGATTGGAATGCGACAAATTAAGAATTGAGAGATTACTATTGTTGAAGCGATTGGAATTGGAATGAAGATTGATGCTATTGTGAAGCTCATCAAACGGGCAAATTGACTGAGTATTATTGTTAAGCTCAGAAAGGCTACTGGTTATATGAAAAGCTTGTGGAGATCTATTTTATGGGGACTTGATCACCGGGAGGGAGCTATTGCAGTCAAGCGAAGACAATGATATCTCCTTCTGTAGAGTATCCAGGTTTATTGACTCCACAACCATCCTTCCAATCAACCAGTTCCTCACTTTATAACCTTTATCGATGTTTATATCTATGAAATCAAAGTACATGTCTGAAGCACTCTTAAATGTCCTTAAAACTCTATTCAAGTTATTGTTGAAGTGAATTATGCAATCGCGATTGGTAGTCTTTCGCGTGATGGGACAAGCCAGGAATATAAAATTCGTATGTGAACAGTTTTTTATGATGTTATAGATGTTATGAAACTTTACATTACTTGATCTTGGTGCTGATGCTAATCGTTTTGCAATAAATGGTTGTGTAGAGTAATCCTCCCGTGAGGATTTCTCTAAATTCAGCTTAGGTTCTGTCAATTTTAGCCTTAGTTCATTTAACGTAAATTTCTTGATTTAAGTTCCTGGACGTTGCTCCACTGTTCGTCCTGTATCTATCTTACTTTAATTTACAAAATATTCCTTGTCATTTCGTTCCTTCTAGTATGTTTTCTTTACTGTCTACTTTTAAAATATATGATCTGAACTTACCCTGTTTCGTTTCTTTGTGTCCTTGTTTTTTAATTTTTAAAGTAAGTAACACTACTCGGTCTACTATATACAGGGTGTCCCAGAACTAATGGTACATAGTTAAACTGTAGATTTCCTGGGTCAAAATATTACGATTTGGCCACACTTACCTTAGTCCAAAAGTTCGTACTAACCGAAATACAGGGTGTTAAACTTTATTTTTTCAATTTGATTTTCTTTAATAACTTTTTTACTAATTAATATTTTTGCAGCGTGTAAGTTTTTTTGAAATTGGCAAGACGATTCCGTTGATAATTTTGATGTACAGTGTACAGGGTGTTCCCTGGACCACTAGCATTGCATTAAAATCCGTGACTTTTTTTTGTGCCTCGGTGTATACCAGTTGTTATGTAAAATAATGGTTTTCCCATCTTTTTTATGTAAAAAAGTTATACTGTTTTAAAGTCGCTCAGAGCAACGGTTTTTGAAATTTTTGCATTTAAAGTGAGTGATATGCCTAATTTATGTATGATACTTTCTTCAATTCATTCTACTAATTAATATTTTTGCAAAAACTATCCAGCATGTAGGTTTTCCTGAAATTTGCAAGACGATTCCGTTGAAAAATTTGATGTACAATGTACAGGGTGTTCTTTGGACCACTACCATTGCATTAAAATCATCAGTGTATTTTTTTGTGCCTCGGTGTATACTTAAGCGTTTTTAAACAGAATATTATTTTAATTATTAAATAATTATTAATAACAACAAATTTTATTGCAACAACAAATTTTTAGATAGAAAAAAAAATCTACGGCTGATTTTAAAATAAAGATTTGCATTTCTGAACGCCTCTCCAGCATTTTGAAATAGTTTTTCTCGGGTATTTATCTAACCTACAATAATAAACAGTTTTAAGTTTGATTTACTATTTGTCAATTTTAAAATTTTAACTTAGTTGCTGAGAGCGCCATCCTTAAGTAATTTTATATTTTTTTAAATAACAAATAAAATGTTAATTTTATTGATAATTAAAATTTTCTTTCAAAACAATAAAAAAATACTTCTATTAATAAAGTATACGTACTTACCATTAAAAAAAAAACTAATAGGAATAGGTTTTTGTTCCTCATTAAAAACAAAGCCCTACACAGTTGCAATAACGAACAATGATAACACATTTATGATAACTCAAGAACCACCCTGTATATTTTTTAACTTAATATTTCTTAAGAAAACATCAAATCTTAGAATGCTACAAAAAAGTAATAATTATAGCTAATATGTATGAAGTAGGCAAGAATTTAATCAAAAATTTTTTACGCATACAATAAAAATGTCTAATTTAAATATCTTGAAAACCGTGGCTCTAAGCGACATCTAAACGCTATAACTTTTTTACTTAAATAAAATTCAAAAATTAATGTTTTTAGTAGAATCTTGTATACACCGAGGAACAAAAAAGTTAGACCTATTTTAATGTAACGGTACCAACCCAGAGAACAACCTGTATAGTATTTATTTTTTTTTACCAAAATTAAGTTGTCCATGCCCAAACACCACCAAACCGAATTTTTTATGCAAAATTATTAATTAATAGAAATAATTGAAGACAGTATCATACATAAATTAGGCATATCACTCACATGCAATAAAAACTTTAAATGCAAAAATCTCAAAAACCGTTGTTCTGAGTGACTTTAAAACAGTATAACGTTTTAACATAAAAAGGATTGGAAATCCATTATTTTACATAAAAACTGGTATACACCGAGGCACAACAAAAATACACTGATTTTTATGCAATGATAGTCGTCTAAGGAACACCCTGTAAATTGTACATCAAATTTTTTAAAGGAATCGTCTTGTCAATTTTATAAACCCTTACACGCTGGTTAGTTTTTGCAAAAATATTAATTATTAAAAAAGTTATTAAAGAAATAAAGTTTAACACCCTGTATCTCGGTTAGTACGAACTTTTGGACTAAGGTAAGTATGGCTAAATCGTAATATTTTGACCCAGGGAATCTGCAGTTTAACTATGTACCATTAGTTCTGGGACACCCTGTATATGAAGATTGTTATATATGAAGAATGTACGTGGTGTGTCGGGTCATTCCTTGCTATAAGCCCCGGAGTTCCCTTTACTAGCGTGAATGGGGCGATTTCTCGATGTAATATCAGGTATATTACTGTTATCGTTAGTAATGAGTTCCATATTAGGATAATCGAATCCAACTGATTAACTGTACATATCTCCATACTATTACCTCTTTGGTATTTGTCGTATCGTCTCTATTATCTAATTTACCTCCACTCTGGTGAAGCTAACGTTAACGTAGGGGGTTTCAAACGCCCAATTGGTATTCAACACCTCCTCGACATTAGCATATTATGTTGGCAAGTTAAATTTGCTAATTGCTTTTAATATGAACATTCGGAGTTCTGTCCATGCCGCCGGTAATATTCTTTTTATATTTGCAGGTTCTTCCTCTTCTCTGGGACCAGCACACCTTCGTGGAATCAGCTTACTGTTTCCCACTATCAGCTCACAATTACATGGGAGACTTATCTTCATGGCTCCCTGCGGTGCTATCATCGCTGGACTTTTTTCATTTGGACATGCCACTGCTGTCCCTTGCTTCGGATGTGCCACAACGAACAACGACTTTTCGATTTTCGTAATCACCGTCGCCGTCGATCTATGGCAATTTAGCGTGCAGTGCCCAGCCAGCTCCTGTACTGTGCTTCCGGTGTACGGATTTTTGGACAACTTGGGTTGTCGTCATGTCTACCTCAATGCAAGGTATGTAGCACAAATTACTGTGGTGGGGTCTGCAATAATACATTGCCGTCCCACTAATTATTCTAATATCGTTTTTATATTTTCCGATTTCGCTACTGCCAAATGCGTGTTCTCCTGTTCGATTATGCATATATCCTCGTTCCATTTGAGCGGGCGCTACTGCTAACTCGAAAATCGACTACCTCACGTCAAGCCTATATTCCATACAATAGGGTGTTTTTCACCATTGTTTGTCTTCTTTGTCATTAGCTACATGCCTAATGTTTGAAAAATTCAAAACTTTTAACAAAAATTCAAAGTATAATTTCCGACAACATTCTACACTTACCAATTCCAAAGTAAACATTAACGAAAAACTCGATTATATACGGAAAGTATAAAGATATTCGACAAATTACCTAAATATTTAAAAAATATAACTGACTAAAAAATCTCGAAATTCTTTAAAAGTGTTTTTGTTAACTAAAGCTTTCTATAGTGTTCAGGAGTTTTATACATGAAATTGGTTAATTATTGTCTTATGTCAAATCCTTGATTTTAAACTTTATTTTAAATGTTTTAGATTTTATTGCGTGTTTTTTTTTTTCGTTTTATTTTAAACAATTGTTTAAATTCGAACCTTTGTTCAAACTATTTTAATTGTAAATATTATAAATGTTTCTTTTAACTATATTAAATTATATTGTACCTTTCATTACAATAGTTGTTTTCGAATGTCTTTTATTATACGTCTTCTTTCAAAACCTTGATCTCATTTTGACCTTATTTTGAGTGTGTTTGAATTAATGTTGAGCGTTTTTATAGTTTTATTTTAAATAATGGTAAATTCGAACCCTTGTTAATACTATTTTAATTATAAATATTATAAATGTTTCCTTTGTTTTTAAACTTTAGAATTAAGGTATTATTAAATGTTTAAACTTTTATTATGTGATGTGTAATGTAGAGTTGCCAACATTTTTTAAATTCCGGGAAGTTTTACTGTATTTTTCCGTTAAAAACCGTTAATTGGTTTTTTTCCCGTCAATAGTTTCCGGTAATTTTTTTCTGACTATTGATAACAATAAGTTTTAATTAGTCATATTTTTAATATATGTGACTCTAAATAGATATGCTTACTAAGTTAGGATGTAATTGCTTTGTCAATAAACTTTTGCCCAAATTTCGGACAATAAAGCTTAGTTTGATTTGATTTGATTTCATTTACAATTACTTGGTCGTCAGCTGTTAGCTCCCGCTAAATTTCGCGGTTGTTTTTACTTTTTAAAACCACACAATTGGATGACGGACAGAGTACATTTTTCGCGCATTTTGACATGCGCACCAAGAATCAGAGAGATCCTTTCTACCGCCTCGAGAAAAATGGCGTGTTAATTACTTTCTCCAACTATTACAAATTTCTACACTTGAAAGTGCTCGATTTTGGTGTACTGAAGTATATAACTAGAAAGTTCAGCCCTTCAGCTACGTGGTGCCATCATTAGATCCAGAAAGGGGCCCCTGGAACGTGGAGAAATTGGCTGCAAACTGGTGAGTACTTTGTTTCTGATTTCCGTTGTGTGGTAACAGCAATTAACCTATGGACCTTAATTATTTCGTGATTTCGTATCAATATATTTATGTTTGTTCGCGCTTCATTTAATAAAATATATACAGTCCACTGCAGTTATTGTTTTTCTAACTGCGGGCAAACATAAAGTGTTCCTTCGAGCCGAATAAATAAATTAAATCCATTCGACGGTATTTTAGGGCAGCCATTTTTCGCATTTTCGCCGCGACCACACGGCCTTGAATTTGGCAATCGTATTGAACCGTAGATTTTCGTCGTTCGATCTTCGGTTTCGGCGCAGTTCACCTGTTTTCGGTCCGCTGCTATGGTAACGCAGGGTCTACCACGTGGTCATTTCAGTAAACAAAATCGAGGATCAACCAAAACAAACAAACAACATTTCTGTGATTAGATTTGTTCCATACCATTTCGATATTTAAAACAATTTTCATCAATTGCGATAAATTAGTGCATATTTTCGACAATTCGTCATTTTTCTATTTCAGAAGCATTAATTTAGCGTTAATTGTATATTTACCGACAATTTCGTCATTTCAAAGGTAAAATCATGTCTATCAAAAAAGCCGTACAAAAACGCAAGGGTTTTTTATCTGCGATCACCGAGTGTTATGTGTTTTCACAAACCGCGGCAACGGACGCAAAAGCGAGAAACGAGTTTCAAGTGAGGTATTCCGATTTGGATGAGACCTTCGATAAATGCATGTTGGCACATAATGATGTCATTATGATGATAGACGACTCGGACGACGAGGAGTTTAAAACGCAAGATGCGATCCTTTCAGAAGCTCGTAAATATTTTTATGCGTGTAAAGGGGTTTACTCTGAAATATTTCTGGTTGAGGCCCCATCCTTTTCGGGATCATATGTTCGTCAAAACGAATCTGTAACTCCAAAACTCAAAGAGTTAGGTATTCCCATATTTCGAGATGATAAAAAATTATGGCCAAGCTTTTTCGATCTTTTTAATAACATTATAGATCAAAATCAAAGTCTACGTAACGTCCGAAAACTTCAATATTTATTTTCATATCTCGAGGATGAGCCTTTAAAATTGATATCAGGGATTAGCTTATCTGATCAAAATTATAAAATTGCTTACGACAAATTAGTCAATAGATATCAAAACAAGCGAGACCTCGCAAATGATGCTTTAAGCACAATTATGAACTCTACATTAAAAAACGAGTCAGCTAAAGAATTGCGTAATCTAATTGACACCTTTTCAGAATCCCTAGAAATTTTAAAATCACTTTGCTTTGACGTTGACAGTTGGGACTTTATTATTTTTTTTTATTCTGTTAGAAAAATTGGATATTCCGACGCGTTCAAATTTCGAAATGAGTCACGCCAATACTAATACCGAAATTCCCACTTTTCAGTCACTTTTTCAATTTCTAGAAAAAAGATGTAAAGTTTTGGAATCACTTCCTCAATCAACAGCACCCAAAAAGGTGCCTACCTATCAAAAATCAAATTCTATGCAAAATCAGTTTGGGCAAAAGCCTACCTATAAATCATCCAATTCGCCTTTTATAGGACTGGCTGGCACCTCAACTAATTCAAGCACGGGAATAAAATGTTTACGGTGTAATCAAGGTCACGTGCTTTCGAAATGTCAAACAATTCTTGACCTCTCACCTATCGATCGCCTATCTTTCGTCAAGCAGAAAAAATTATATCTAGCGTGTTTTCATCCCTCGCATGGGGTAGACACGTGCAAATCAAAATATTCATGCAGGACTTGCAATAGTAAAATGCACCACACTTTAACTCATATCTTAGAAACTAATAAAGAGTCTGGAAGCCAAGATACTAGTCCTGTCATTCACACACCACCTGTCAATAATCTTCATGTGTCATTAAATACCTCAGGACCAAAGGGCTGCTCGTTCAATGTCACATTAAGCCACAAGGACAGGTCAATCCTTTACTTAATTTCGAAGCAATTGTCGTTCCACAACTATGTTCCAATATGCCTACATTCACTTTGAACGATAATCAGTGGAAACACTTGGAAAACCTTAAATTTGCCGACCCATCTTATTTCAAATCTAGACCTGTGGACCTAGTTATTGGTTGCGAGCTATTCGCACAGATATTCAAGGAGGGCAGGGTTCTTGGACAAATAGGGCAACCTTCAGCCCTTGAAACCATCTTTGGCTGGGTCGTCATGGGAAAAGTTGACGAAGTAGGTAATCTTACGGAACGAACCAGTTGTTTTTTAACGAATCATTCACCTCCTTTAGAGGTCATTATCCCTAGGTTTTGGGAAATCGAACATCTGCCTAAAAAACAAATCTTATCAAAGGAAGAAAAACAAGCGGAATCAATTTTTACTGCGAGTGTCGTACGGCAACCGAGCGGTAGATTCATGGTAGATCTTCCGTTTAAAGTTAAAATAAACCCTGACCTAGGAAATACTTATCCGCAAGCTTATCGTAGATTTTTACTTCTAGAAAACAGATTACTTAAAAATCCTGATCTGTACACTGCCTATTCTAGTTTCATGCAAGACTATATCGATTCTAATCACATGAGTCTAGTTTTATCTAGTCAACCAAAAGTCGACGTATCATGTTTTTTGGCACATCATTGCGTACTAAAGCCGGAAAGCTTAAGTACAAAATTAAGGGTAGTCTGGGATTGTTCGGCAGTCACCCCAAAGAATATTAGTCTCAACGACACGTTGTTATCTGGACCGAAACTTCAAACAGATATTGCTTCTTTACTCCTTACGTTTCATCTTAATCCTATTGCCTATATTGCTGATATCAAACAGATGTTCCGTCAAGTCCTTATCAATCCTTATCACCGTCCTTATCAAAGGATATTGTGGAGGTTTTCTCCACAGGACCCACTTTCAGTGTGGGAACTTTCTACTGTCACTTTTGGCATGACATGCTCACCTTTTCTAGCCATGCGTACATTAAATGAGCTGGCAGAGAGAGAAAAGGAACGTTTTCCTATGGCTAGTAGTGTTCTAAAAACGTCAATTTACATCGACTATATCTTGGGAACTAGCCCTTCGCTTTCTAAAGCCCTTTCCCTTCAGACAGAACTCAATGATTTGTTGAAGTCGGGAGGATTTGAACTTAAAAAATGGACAAGCAATTGTCCTGAGTTATTGGCAACATTGCCAGAATCCGATCTTCAAATGCCTCTCTCTTTTGACAAGGATGAACCACACTTTATCAAAGTTTCAGGACTTCAATGGCATCCAAAAAACGACATTTTTTCTTATCAATGCCGAATGAAGGACAAACCCGCAATTAAACGTTCTATTTTATCTATCATAGGAACAATCTTCGATCCCTTAGGTTTTGTTTGTCCCTTGTTGCTACAAGCAAAATTTATTTTGCAACAGTCAAAAACCAATACCTGTCAAATCATCGGCTTCTGTGACGCTTCAATTCGAGGCTACGCAGGCGTCGTATATTTTCGTGTAGAAGAGGAAAACAATATATCTGTTTCTCTCATATCTGCAAAATCTAGGGTCGCGCCTATAAAGTCACAAACTTTGGCTAGGCTAGAACTCCTAGGCGCATTTCTTTTAAGCGAATTAATTGACTTCGTTTTATCTAGCTATGAAGGAAAATTAACTTTTACAAATATCGTTACTTTCTGCGATTCGCAAGTCGTCTTTCACTGGCTTTCATCCCCTCCTAATCGCTGGCAAACCTTTGTGGGAAATCGAGTGAGTAAAATCCAAGAAATCATTCCCTCAAACTCATGGCGCTACATTCCTTCTGCTTTAAATGCAGCCGATATTGCGTCACGAGGGGCCACCCCTTCACAGCTCATTTCACATGACATGTGGTGGAACGCACCGTCGTTTTTGTGGTCTCTCGAAAACAAATGGCCCGATTTTCATCAATCAAAAATGCCGATTGATTTCGGTGATATTAATCTGGAGGAAAAGCCAAAGGTCTGTTGCAATGCGATAATTGACGTTAACTTCTTAGATGAGCTTCTTATCAAATATTCATCTATATCAAAAATTCAACGTATCATTTGTTATGTCCTTCGAATAGTTAACCTTTTTCAAAACCATTCCTATCAAAAACTCACTAATCCACCGGACCAAAAAATTATTTTTGAAAATATTGTTTTTCCTACCACCGGTGAGATGCAAAGTGCGTTATACCTTCTTATCAAACGCGTTCAAGGTTCTTGCCTTTCTGAGCTTTTTTTCGCGTTATCTAAGGATAAACCAATACCGAAACCGAACCGAAACTTTCACCTTTTCTTGATGAAAATAATATCATTAGAGTCGGTGGCAGATTACAAAAATCTGATCTTTTGTCTTATTCTGCAAAACACCCCGTCTTACTTTCGAGTAACTATCGTTTAACTACTCTTCTTATCGAGTCCACTCATCGACAATACCTTCATCCTGGGTTTAAAACATTACATAATCTGCTTTTACAGCAATTTTGGATATTATCTGCCAGACGGGCAATTCAAAGAACCATATCCAAGTGCTTGCAATGTTTTAGAATCAACCCTAAACCCTATAGATCGCCCATAATGAGTTCACTTCCCGCTCATCGAATCAATCAACTTAAACCTTTTTCGAGTGTAGCTATCGACTTTTGTGGACCTTTCTTTAAGATTCCTCATCGTTACCGTGGTTGTAAAACTTTCAAATCGTATGTCTGTGTGTTTGTCTGTACGGCCACACATTGCGTGCATTTGGAATTAACCATGGAACTGTCCACAGAAGGGTTTGTAGGTGCATTCCATCGATTCATTTCCAGACGTGGAAGCGTGACGCAATGCTGGTCAGATCAGGGCAGACTTTCTATTCGTTGGCATCTGGGACCCCCTCTCAATCCACATTTCAATGGCCTGGCAGAAGCTGGCGTCAAAAGTTTTAAAACTCACTTTGTTCGAGTTGTCGGCGACCAGAAGTTGTCTATCATGGAAATGTCCACCCGTACATGTCGCATAGAAGCTGTACTTAATACTCGCCCTTTATCTCCTGCCTCTTCAGACCCACACGATCTTCAACCTCTTACCCCTGGGCATTTTTTGACCCTTGAACCCCTTAATTCAGAAATTCCGGAGTCAGATTTGTCCGAGGTTCCCCTAAATCGGCTCTCGAGATGGCAACTAATCCAAAACCTACATAATGATTTTTGGAAAAGGTATTCTGTAGAGTATTTGCATACGCTACAACAGCGACACAAGTGGGCTGATTCGTTCCCAAATATCAAATTAAATGATTTGGTTATCATATCGAGTGATCACACCCAATCACCTTTGAAATGGCCAGTCGGTCGGGTTCTCGAATTGCATCCCGGCGGAGACGGTCCAGTGCGTGTAGCGACGGTACGAATGGCTACCGGTGTTTACAAGCGGCCAGTTGTAAAACTGTGCCTCTTGCCGAATTAAAACTAATTTTCATTTTTCTACCTATTACCGGGTATTACAATAGGTTTTTCTTTATTTTTATTTTTTTTGAATTTTTGTTTGACCTTCGTTAAAAGTCGATTTCCAATTTAATTTTTGATTTTGACCCTTTCTATGATTCTTTTATCGCTTTTCTGTATGTATGATTCATATTAGTTTGCTCTAACATTGTCCATAATTTTTCTACAGGAACCATATCATATGCTTTTTGTAGGTCCACAAAGGTAACATGAGTCTCTATATTTCTGGCACTCCTTTTCTTAATTACATATTTAAACAAAAAACATTATGACTACAAGATCATCTGCCTGCACGAAACCCACTTTGCTCTTCTTCTTCTTGTTCTTGAAAATCATTCTATATTAGATCTCTAAGAATCCCACCATACAATGTACTTAGATTAGAGTACTGGTTACTAAATTTCCTTTGTAATTATTGTTGCAATCTAGCTTGTTTCCGTTTTTATGTATTGAGGATATGAATGCAATTTTCAAATCATCAGGTACTGGATGTCCGTTTATGTATTGATTGATAGTATATGTGAGATTTTCTAGTAGTTTGTCTGATCCATATTTAAACATTTCAGCATAGATTCCCTCAGGTCCGCTAGCTTTTCCAGATTTAAGCTTTTTAATACTATTCTTTATCATTTCTTTTTCGATTATTACTTCCTCTCCATGGACTTCTATGTCTCTCCTCGGAGAGGCAGACTGATATTTGGGTCTTGTTTCCTGCAGCAGTTCCTTGTAGTGCTATGTCCATTGTTCTGGTTTGATGATCTGAATGTTTACTTTTTCTTTTATTTGATTTTTTACTGTAGAAATGAATTTCTATACTTCAGAAATCTGCCTGCCTCCTACGTGTGTATTTATATCGTGGCGTTTACGCTCAAGCATTAAAATTTTTCCGGGCGTATCAAATTTCTTAGTTGTCTTCTGGTTTCTCTGTAGATTTCTAGGTGTCTTTGCTCTTTAGTACTGAGCTATTTCAAGTATGTGCGTTTTTTTCCTTGACCTTTTCCTGTATTTCCTCCGTCCACCACATCTTATTGTTATTTTTATCTTGGTGGCCAACAGCTTCTTTGCTTGCTTCCTTCAAGCTTTTTATTATGTTTGTATTTATCTCTTCAAATAAGTAATCTGTGTTTATTAATTTTTCATCTAATCGTTTCTGATACAATCTTTGCGTACTTTTGATTTCTAGACTTCTAAAGTTGTACTTTGGATTTTCTTCGATGCATTCTAGGTTTTCATTTTCTTTAATACTTTCCTCTCTATTTGTGTTTCTTAAAGGGAATAATCATTTTGCTTTTACCTGATTGTTTGCGCATTTCCCTTATTAATTGTAAAAATTATATTGCATTTCGTATTGTCTGATGATTGAACTGTTTCTTGAAAATGCGTCATAAAAAGTTCCAAAACTTTTAATTTTGACTCTGTTTCTTTTGAAAATTTTTGAATATGCCTTTTTTAGCGGGTTTAATTTCCCTGAGCTATCTCCTAATATGTTTAAAGACTCCTTAAGTCCGGCGTTTATTTTATTAACGTTGTCTTGTAGCACAGCCTCGCTCACTAATAGTGAATCTATTTTTTTCTGGGTTGCAGTACTACTCTCTTTCTCCCATAAGTTAGCGAAATGTTTTTCAAATTATTGGTGTTCCAGGTCTCATTAATTGTTGTAAATTCTAGGTTAACTAGATCGTTTACTTCATTAATTCCCTTCATTACCGTACACCACTGGTGTGCCATTGTATTATTCCTCTGCATTGTTATTTTTCCATTTTAGGTTGCAGCCGTTCATCTATCCAGTCCATCGTGTACGTCAGTGGGATGGTAGCCTCGTAAGTCACTGTCTCCAGCATCCTTTTCCAGTATAAACCTGCTGATATTTCGACCCTCTCTGATCCGGCTTATATGGCCGCTATCAATATATACAGTGTGGAAAAGCCAAATAGAATAAATTCGATACGAATAAATGAGGGTGTGTTAGGAAAAACGCTTGAACACGTCGATTTGTATTTTTAAATGCGCATTTTTTTCCACAAAAAAAATATATAGGGTGTGTCATGTGAGAGTGGTCAATACCATCTTTCTTATTTTAAATGCAACCTCCTGTATATTATTTATTTTTTTGATTCGTGAGAAAATTGTAAACATAATTTATGTGTAATGTCCTATACCGTTGAAAAACGAAAATTTCAAATTTTTAGGCGAAATATTTCAAAAACGTTTAGAACTATGGAAAAACAGACCAAACACGAACACTTCCGGTTGAACGGGAATTTCCGATTTTCCGATAAAACCGCATGTGGTCATGGTTGATATCTATCGATAGATAAAAAAAAATAAGGATAGAGATATGTACCTAAGCCGTTTTTCCTTATTTCTAACCGTTTTCGAAATATTCAACCTTGAAATTGGAAATTGTCGTTTTTAAACTGTCAATATTTTAAAAATGATTAGACTTAGGTATAGGACATTGAATACGAATTATGTCTAGAATTTTCTAAAGAATCCAAAAAATAAATTTAAAATAAAAAAGTTGGCATAGGCCACTGTCACATGCCACACTCTATATAAGTTTTTTTTAAAGCGCATTTAAAAATACAAATCGACGTGTCCAAGCGTTTTTTCCAACACGCCCTCATTTATTCGTTGTTATATTGCATCCTTCTTTTTTATTTCGCCTGGGTCTTTCGCCTCTCGCTGTTTGTGTCTCCTCTGGGTGTTATGTATCTATATTTTTTTATTGTTTCCTTTTTTATCTGACAAATAAAAAAAGAATATCATTGAATAATTTTCGTTCCCTTGTGACATAATTTTTGTAGTTTTATCGTGAGTATAGGGAGTAACAAAAGAAAAACCTATTTTTTTTGTGGCAACGTTTCGTTTCTGTATAGAAAATTCCTAGGGCTTAATAACGTTTCAATACAGAAACGAAACGTTGCCACGAAACTATACCCAAGAAAAAACTACAAAAAAGAAGAATATCATTTTTGTGGTTTGAGTTGTTTTCTATTTGTTAGTGTGTTCCTTAAATATGGCGTCCCATATTAAAACATACTTACTCTCTTAACTATTCTCAAACCACTAAAATAACCTTTAATCTCTCAATGTTATGCCGCGTTTAGAAAAACGTTAAATGCAATGGACTGTATAAGTTAATTAATGATAGCGCGAGCAAACATAAATATATTGATATGAATTACGAAATAATCAAACGTCCATAGGTAAAATATTTGTGCCACACAACGGTAATCAGAGACAAATGCACTCACCAGTTTTGCAGCCACTTTCTCCTCGTTCCAAGGGGCCCCTGAATGGATCTAATGATGTCACCACGTAGCTGAAGGGCTGAAGTTTCTAGATCTATGCTTCAGTACACAAAAATCGAGCACTTTCAGGTGTAGATATTTGAAATAGTTGGAGAACGAAATTAACACGCCATTTTCTCTAGGCGAGTGACAAGGATCTCACTGGTTGTTGGTGCGCATGTCCAAATACGTGAAATGCGCTTTGTCCTTCATACAATTGTGTGGTTTTAAAAATATATATAAACAACCGCGAAATTTAGCGGGAGCTAACATAACTGCCCTCCAAAACACACAATTTTAGAATCTCAACCGGACAGATATAGATATAAGAAAAAGAATCGACCGATAATATAAATGAATGAAAACAGATAAGTATCGTAAGTTTATTTAGAGATAACGAAATCCCGAAAAAAGGCAAAACAAACAAACAAAAAATTCAAAAAAAAAATTAAAAATAAAAAAAACCTATTGTAATACCCGGTAAAAGGTAGAAAATTAAAATTACTTTTAATTTGGCAAGAGGCACAGTTTTACAACTGGCCGCTTATAAACACCGGTAACCGTTTGTACCGTCGCAAAACGCACCTGACCGTCCCCGCCGGGATGCAGTTCGATGACCCGACCGACCGGCCATTTCAAAGGCGATTGAATGTGATCACTTGTTATGATAACCAAATCATTTAATTTGATATTTGGGGACGAATCAGCCCACTTGTGTCGCTGTTGTAGCGTATGCAAATACTCTATAGAATACCGTTTCCAAAAATCATTATGTAGTTTTTGGAATAGTTGCCATCTCGAGAGCCGATTTAGGGGAACCTCGGACAAATCTGACTCCGGAATTTCTGAATTAAGGGGTTCAAGTGTCAAAAAATGCCCAGAGGTAAGAGGTTGAAGATCGTGTGGGTCCGAAGAGGCAGGAGATAAAGGGCGACTATTAAGTACGGCTTCTATGCGACAGGTAAGGGTGGACATCTCCATGATAGACAACTTCTGGTCGCCGACAACTCGTACAAAGTGAGTTTTAAAACTTTTGACGCCAGCTTCTGCCAGGCCATTGAAATGTGGACTAAGAAGAGGTCCCAGATGCCAACGAATAGAAAGTCTGGTGGCAGCACTTCTTGCGTAATCCAGTAATTGGTTACGAAACCCTATAAAATTACTGCCTTGATCTGACCAGCATTGCGTCACGCTTCCGCGTCTGGAAATGAATCGATGGAATGCACCTACGAACCCTTCGGTGGACAGTTCCATGGTTAATTCCAAATGCACGCAATGTGTGGCCGTACAGACAAACATACAGACATACGATTTGAAAGCTTTACAACCACAGTAACGATGAGGAATCACAAAGAAAGGTCCACAAAAGTCGATAGCTACACTCGAAAAAGGTTTAAGTTGATTGATTCGATGAGCGGGAAATGAACTCATTATGGGCGGTCTATAGGGTTTAGGGTTGACTCTAAAACACTGCAAGCACTTGGATATGGTTCTTTGAATTGCCCGTCTAGCAGATAATATCCAAAATTGCTGTAAAAGCAGATTATGTAATGTTTTAAACCCAGGATGAAGGTATTGTCGATGAGCGGACTCGATAAGAAGAGTAGTTAAACGATGGTTACTCGAAAGTAAGACGGGGTGTTTTGCAGAATAAGACAAAAGGTCAGATTTTTGTAATCTGCCACCGACTCTAATGATATTATTCTCATCAAGAAAAGGTGAAAGTTTTCGCAAAGGTTTCGGTATTGGTTTATCCTTAGATAACGCGGAAAAAAGCTCAGAAAAACAAGAACCTTGAACGCGTTTGATAAGAAGGTGTAACGCACTTTGCATCTCACCGGTGGTAGGAAAAACAATATTCTCAAAAATAACTTTTTGGTCCGGCGGCTTAGTGGGTTTTTGATATGAATGGTTTTGAAAAAGGTTAACTATTCGAAGGACATAACAAATGATACGTTGAATTTTTGATATAGATGAATATTTGATAAGAAGCTGATCTAAGAAGTTGACATCAATTATCGCATTGCAACAGACTTTTGGCTTTTCCTCCAGATTAATATCTCCGAAATCAATCGGCATTTTTGATTTATGAAAATCGGGCCATTCGTTTTCGGGAGACCACAAAAACGACGGTGCGTTCCACCACATGTCATGTGACATGAGCTGTGAAGGGGTGGCCCCTCGTGACGCAATATCGGCTGCATTTAAAGCAGAAGGAATGTAGCGCCATGAGTTTGAAGGAATGATTTCTTGGATTCTACTGACTCGATTTCCAACAAAGGTTTGCCAGCGATTAGGAGGGGATGAAAGCCAGTGCAATACGACTTGCGAATCGCAGAAAGTAACGATATTTGTAAAAGTTATTTTTCCTTCATAGCTAGATAAAACGAAGTCAATTAATTCGCTTAAAAGAAATGTGCCTAGATCTAGCCTAGCCAAAGTTTGTGACTTTATAGGCGCGACCCTAGATTTTGCAGATATGAGAGAAACAGATATATTGTTTTCCTCTTCTACACGAAAATATACGACGCCTGCGTAGCCTCGAATTGAAGCGTCACAGAAGCCGATGATTTGACAGGTATTGGTTTTTGACAGTTTGATTTGTCGGGGTAATTGAAAATTGGAAAGAAGCGGGAATTCAGAACGAAGTTTGTTCCAAGAGTCGATGATAGAAGAATCTGGTTCTTCGTCCCAGCCTATTTTTGATATCCACAACTGTTGCAAAATAAATTTTGCTTGTAGCAACAAGGGACAAAGAAAACTATGATAGATAAAATAGAACGTTTGGTTGGGGGTTTGTCCTTCATTCGGCATTGATAAGAAAAAATGTCGTTTTTTGGATGCCATTGAAGTCCTAAAACTTTGATAAAGTGGGGTTCCTCCTTGTCGAAAGAGAGAGGCATTTGACGATCGGACTCTGGCAATGTTGCCAATAACTCAGGACAATTGCTTGCCCATTTTTTAAGTTCAAATTATCCCGACTTCAACAAATCATTGAGTTCTGTTTGAAGGGAGAGAGCTTCAGAAAGCGAAGGGCTAGTTCCCAAGATATCGTCGATATAGATTGACGTTTTTAGAACAGTACTAGCCATAAGAAAACGTTCCTTTTCTCTCTCTGCCAGCTCATTTAAGGTACGCGTGGCTAGAAAAGGTGAGCATGTCATGCCAAAAGTGACAGTAGAAAGTTCCCACACTGAAAGTGGGTCATGTGGAGAAAACCTCCACAATATCCTTTGATAAGGACGGTGATAAGGATTGATAAGGACTTGACGGAACATCTGTTTGATATCAGCAATGTAGGCAATAGGATTAAGACGAAACGTAAGGAGTAAAGACGCAATATCCTTTTGAAGTTTCGGTCCAGATAACAATGTGTCATTGAGACTATTATTTTTTGGGGTGACTGCCGAACAATCCCAGACTACCCTTAATTTTGTACTTAAGCTTTCCGGCTTTAGTACGCAATGATGTGCTAAAAAACACGATACGTCGACCTTTGGTTGACTAGATAAAACTAAACTCATATGATTAGAATCGATATAGTCTTGCATGAAACTTGAATATCTATTTTCTAGAAGTAAAAATCTACGATAAGCTTGCGGATAAGTATTTCCTAGGTCAGGGTTTATTTTATCTTTAAACGGAAGATCTACCATGAATCTACCGCTCGGTTGCCGTACTACACTAGCAGTAAAAATTGATTCTGCCTGTTTTTCTTCCTTTGATAAGATTTGTTTTTAGGCAAATGTTCGATTTCCCAAAACCTAGGGAGAATGACCTCTAAAGGAGGTGAATGACTCGTTAAAAAACAACTGGTTCGTTCCGTAAGACTACCTACTTCGTCAACCTTTCCCATGACGACCCAGCCAAAGATAGTTTCAAGGGCTGAAGGCTGCCCTACCTGTCCAAGAACCCTGCCCTCCTTGAATATCTGTGCGAATAGCTCGCAACCAATAACCAGGTCCACAGGTCTAGATTTGAAATAAGATGGGTCGGCAAGTTTAAGGTTTTCCAAGTGTTTCCACTGATTATCGTTCAAAGAGAATGTAGGCATATTGGAACATAGTTGTGGAACAACAATTGCTTCGAAATTAAGTAAAGGAGTGACTTGTCCTTGTGGCTTAATGTGACATTGAACGAGCCCTTTGGAAGTAAAAGAAGACATCTGATTTAATCCGAATATTTCAGTGGTGTAACTTCGCCTAGGAAGATTAAGACGCTGAATACACTTTTCACTGATGAATCCTGTCTGTGATCCAGAATCAAGCAGTGCCCTTACAGGTTAAAAATTTCCGCAACCGTCCATAACATCTATTATGGCGGTGCATAAAAGAAAGGTAGCTGAAGGTCCTGAGGCATTTAATGACACATGAAGATTATTGACAGGTGGTGTGTGAATGACAGGACTAGTATCTTGGCTTCCAGACTTTTGATTAGTTTCTAAGATATGAGTTAAAGTGTGGTGCCTTTTACTATTGCAAGTCCTGCATGAATATTTTGATTTGCACGTATCTACACCATGCAAGGGATGAAAACACGCTAGACATAATTTTTTCTGCTTGACGAAAGATAGGCGATCGATAGGTGAGAGATCAAGAAATGTTTGACATTTCGAAAGCACGTGACCTTGATTACACCTGAAACATTTTATTCCCGTACTTGAATTAGTTGAGGTGCCAGCCAGTCCTATAAAAGGCGAATTGGATGATTTATAGGTAGGCTTTTACCCAAACTGATTTCGCATTGAATTTGAATTTTGATAGGTAGGCTTTTGCCCAGACTGATTTTGCATAGAATTTAATTTTTGATAGATATGCACCTTTTTGGGTGCTGTTGATTGAGGAAGTGATTCCAAAACTTTACATCTTTTTTCTAGAAATTGAAAAAGTGACTGAAAAGTGGGAATTTCGGTATTAGTATTGGCGTGACTCATTTCGAAATTTGAACGCGTCGGAATATCCAATTTTTCTAACAAAATGAAAAAAAATAATAAAGTCCCAACTGTCAACGTCAAAGCTAAGTGATTTTAAAATTTCTAGGGATTCAGAAAAGGTGTCAATTAAATTACGCAATTCTTTAGCTGACTCGTTTTTTAAGGTGGAGTTCATAATTGAGCTTAAAGCATCATTTGCGAGATTTCGCTTGTTTTGATATCTATTGACTAATTTGTCATAAGCAATTTTATAATTTTGATCAGATAAGCTAATCCCCGATATCAATTTTAAAGGCTCATCCTCGAGATATGAAAATAAATATTGAAGTTTTCGGACGTTACTTAGACTTTGATTTTGATCTATAATGTTATTAAAAAGATCGAAAAAGCTTGGCCATAATTTTTTATCACCTCGGAATATGGGAATACCTAACTCTTTGAGTTTTGGAGTTTCAGATTCGTTTTGTCGAACATATGATCCCGAAAGGGTTGGGGCCTCAACCGGAAATATTTTAGAGTAAACCCCCTTACACGCATAAAAATATTTACGAGCTTCTGAAAGGATCGCATCCTGTGTTTTAAACTCCTCGTCATCCGAGTCGTCTATCAACATAATGACGTCATTATGTGCCAGCATGCATTTATCGAAGGTCTCATCCAAATCGGAATACCTCACTTGAAACTCGTTTCTCGCTCTTTCATCCTTTTCCGCGGTCTGTGACAACACATAACACTCGGTGATCGCAGATAAAAAACCCTTGCGTTTTTGCGCGGCTTTTTTGACAGACATGATTTTACCTTTGAAAGGACGAAATTGTCGGTAAATATACAATTAACGCTAAATTAATGCTTCTGAAATAGAAAAATGACGAATTGTCGAAAATATGCACTAATTTATCGCAATTGATGAAAATTGTTTTAAATATCGAAATGATATAGTACACACCTATCACACTGAACGTTTGTTTTGTTTGTTTTGATTCCTACTCGCTTTTGTTTATACCACGCGGAGTAGACCCGTTACCATAGCAGCGGACCAAAACCAGGTACTGCGCCGACACCGATACCGACGACTTTCTCGACTCGACGTTTCAAATACAATGCGAAAAAATTCAAGGCCGCCTTGTTATTATTCGGCGTGCAAATAATTATTAATACCGTCGTATGGATTTATTATTTTAAATAATTAATTTGGTCGAAGGAGCACTTATGTTATGCCGCGTTTAGAAAAACGTTAAATGCAATGGACTGTATAAGTTAATTAATGATAGCGCGAGCAAACATAAATATATTGATATGAATTACGAAATAATCAAACGTCCATAGGTAAAATATTTGTGCCACACAACGGTAATCAGAGACAAATGCACTCACCAGTTTTGCAGCCACTTTCTCCTCGTTCCAAGGGGCCCCTGAATGGATCTAATGATGTCACCACGTAGCTGAAGGGCTGAAGTTTCTAGTTCTATGCTTCAGTACACAAAAATCGAGCACTTTCAGGTGTAGATATTTGAAATAGTTGGAGAACGAAATTAACACGCCATTTTCTCTAGGCGATTGACAAGGATCTCACTGGTTGTTGGTGCGCATGTCCAAATACGTGCGCTTTGTCATTCATACAATTGTGTGGTTTTAAAAATATATATAAACAACCGCGAAATTTAGCGGGAGCTAACATCTCAACATACCTCTTATTTTATTTCTTATATCTTTTCTTTTTGTTAGATATCTAACTTATTATTTTTATTATTATTTTTATCGTATTTTGACCTTGTATGTTACTATTTAATGCTCAGTCCTAAACAGCTTTATTTACATGTCTTCTTTTTGACGTTTTTCTTGTTCTCTTTCTTCTTTTCGACGTTTTGTATTTTCGACGTTTTGTCTTTTCGCTCTTCGTTAAGCTTCATACTAAAACTACTAAATTTATTTACCTAGTTTTTGGGTTATCTTCTCTCTTCTGCGTCTGCTTCAAACTCCGGGTCTTCTTCATGCTTAAAGATAACTTAAAAACAAGGACGAATCAAGCTATAAAAATGTAATTTTTGCTGAAGTTTCGGGTTCTGTGTATATAACGTCTTTTTTACCCTTGTTATTTTCATGTGCCAAATTCACACTTCAAAAGTCCTCCACAACATGTTCTAAAACGCCACTACATTAAAACTTCTCCAACTTACTAACTTCTTGCATATTATTTTGTCACGTTTTTTCTCTATATGTTTTTAATCAAAAAAAGGCGCGAGGGCCTGTTCAAAAAGCCCTCCAGATAAAGACTTGTTAAAAGTAATAAATTTCTGCATCTTTTTTTGTCACTTTTTTTCAAGAACTTTTTTTTAACCTAAAAGTGACGCAAAAGGAAGTTTGAAAAGTTCACTAGTTTAAGACTACAACACTTCAAGACAATTTTTAAAGATAGCGCTCAAAGCAAGACAAAATCTCTATACATACAATATTTCTTTTTAAAAGGTAGACAAGATTTTTGAACAGTAAACAATTTTGCACAATAGTAATTTGTCTTTATTAGGTTAATAACTGATGCGTCGTAATCGTAAAGGATCAGGGATCAGTTTATTAATTAGTTTTTGGAGCTAAGAGGCCACAGCACTTCCGGATATATTTATGTCGCCAATAGGTGGCGCTGCTTCTATATAATTCGTATAGAAAAGGCGCGAACATAATGTGATTTTGACGTTGATAACTTAGAAGAATTTAATTGAAAATAACGTAAAAACATTGTTGTTTTGATTTGATAATGGCGTTATTACAACGCCATTTTTAGCAACGTTATTTTTTATAACGTTAATGAATGACCTATATATGTCATATATGAAATAAACGTTTTTTTTTCTCACGCGTTTTTTACGTGTTAAACACGTGATCGTGCTATGTGGGGTATTGTATGCGAGATGAGAGAATGGTACATATAACGCCCAGTCGTCTTATCTGTTGTTAGTAAATATTGACAACATGTCCACCAACGGCGCATTAAACCTTTCCGTCAGTCCGTTACAAACAGGGTGGTAGCTTGTCGTAAACCGACTATATGTCCCCATCAGTTTCAGTAGTTCCTAGACTAGCTCTTACCTGAAGATCAGCCTAAGGTTGCTTACGAATTCTTCTAGGGCTCCGTGTCTGAGTATTATATTTTCCAGCAGGAATTTGCCACCGATTCAGACTTTCCGTTCGGTATGGCTTTGCATTCCACGTATCTTGTGGCATAGCAAGTGGCGACTACTATTTTGTTGTTCCCCTCGCTTGTCACGCGGAAGGGTCCAAAAATGTCTACTCCAATTTTCTGAAAAAGAAGTCCAATCTGTATTGGTTGTAAGTGGCCTGCTGGTTTTAATTTCTTTCCTTTTCTGGCCTGACAGTCTTGACACATATTTTGTGACGTTTTTTTGTAAAGTAGTATAGTGTTAATTCGCTCCTTTACCTTATATAATGTTCTAGTAATTGCTAAATGTCCCGAGACTGGCTTAGATATTTTTCAGCTACTAGTTGACCTGTGACTTCTTTTTGTATTGAATACGTGGGGACCTCATCGATATCGATAGCTCTATTAGTCTCTAAGAAGTTTTGTAGTGGGTATCTTGATAAGCAGTCAGCATTTGTGTTTAAGCAACCTTTTATGTTGTATGGTACAATCATATTCTGATAGCTTTCATCGCCACCTTATTGATCTCCCTGAGTTTTTTATGTTTTTGAACCAGCACAAGGCTGAGTGATTGCTAATTATCTTTAGTTTTCTCCCGAAAATGTAGTGTCTCAAGTATTCAAGGAAGTACACTACTGCTAGCCCTTGTATCTCTGAAATTGTGAAATTTTTCTCATTTTGGTTGAGTGTCCTACTGACGTATGCTATGGAGTGGGGTACCCCATGCTCATCCTGTAATCATATTGCGCAAATGCCTGTTTTACACCCGTCTGCATGTTTTTCTGTGGACTAAAATGTTGCAATACTGGTGCCGATATCAGTTTTTCTTTCAGGGTTTCGAATGTCTTCTGCTGTGCCTCGCCCCAGTGGAACTTTACCGTTTTTTTTCGGGCAATGTTGGAGAGGCCCTTTATAAATTTCCTATATAAATTCGCTGCTCTATAAATGATTGCACCTCTTTCAGCTTTCGTGGTATAGGAAATTCGACAATTAGAGCCGTTCTTTCTTTATTTAGTTAAATTTCTGCTTTAGATACTGAAAATCCTAATATTTTGATTTTTTTTTCAGATAGGAGCATTTTTTTTTATACACAGCGTCAAGCCAGCGTTTCGTAGACATTCAGACACCTCTTCTAGCCTAGATGTTCCTGCATGGTCTCTGTGTGTAAAATAGTGTCGTTCAGGTAGGTCAGCTCGTTTTTCCACTTTACCCCTCGAACACTGTGTCCGGGAAATTCCTGGAACGTACTGGGGGCTGTGCAGAGCTCAAACGGTAACACCTTCTATATTGCTTTAGTCTCTGTGCTAAGAAAGCGGTGTAATCTTTGCTACTCTCGGCCATTTCTACCTGCCGATATCTAAGGTCACCAGATAACGAAATTTCTCCTGAACTTCGCCCCCTAAGTAGCTGGTTCTACGGATCACCTAACAAACAGATAGGGAACTCAGGTGGTGGGGGGTGCTACGCGCATCTTTCACGCAGCCTGCCATGTTGGGGTCAACCACTCCAGAGGCGCATTCTGTATTTTAATATTTTTTAAACTTTTAGTACGTGTTGCGCGTTAGTGGTGTGTAGATGACATTTTTGTGTTTGATATAATATGTGATTTTTGATTTTAAACAATGGGAACGGTTTGTGCCGTAAGAGACTGTAAATCCACGTGACAGTATACCCTTAATCGAAGTTATTTTCCATTTCCGCAGGCTCCTTTAAGATAAGCTTATACATTATTTTATCTTTCGATTTTTTAAAAACTTTTGCTATACCCTATACAGGGTGTTCAATAATTAAATGTCCTATGGGATGAATCTGTAAATGATTTAAGTACAAAGAGTTCTTAAGAATATATCTGCAACACCTTTGCTTTTGTTATTTTATTTTTTTTATGCTTTTGCAGGATTTGTTATATTTATCTCAAATTTGAAAATGCGCCTTCATTTAGATCCTAAAAAACAGCATATAAACTATGCTTTGTTTAGAAAGTTTTTGATGTTTTGTATCAAACAGCGGCGTAAGCTCAGTTGTAGAAAAGGGAAATTTGTAGATTGGTATTTTGATCCTTAAATTAAGCACAGGTTCACAAATTGAAAGGGTAGGGGACAATTCGCCGCAGCCGATTCACCGCGGCTGATTGGCCGCGGCCCGTTTTGCCGCGGGGACAATTTGCCGCCAATTGAAATGCCGCGGGGACGATTTGCCGCGGGAACAATTCGCCGCGAGATTTTTGTTTCATGATATTACCATTGTTTTATTTACCTTGACTTCATATATTTTTTTATAAAATAATGTTTTCAAACTTTCGAACCAGGTATTTCGTGGTAACTATACAATCCAGCATTTTTTGGAAAAAATAAATAAAATGGCGAATGTAGAATAGCGGTTTTTGCTATTTATGAACCGATTTTGAGTTTGATGCATAAACTAGAAACTTTATTAAATTTTAAATTATTTTTACCTTAAACTAAAAAAAAATCAAAATGGGAACAGACCTGAAACACCTTAAAGTTCCGAATTTGATGAATATCGTTTAATAAATTTGAAAATCGACCATTTTGGATCTACTATTTGAATAAAAAGCTGTATTGAGTGACCTTAATCACTGCAAAGTTTAAAATTTGAGACAAAGTTTAAAAAAAGTGATAATCGAACAAACAAATATATTATATAAAGTCAAGCTAAATAAAACTGTTTAAACAATTGCCACTGGCATGAAACGAAAAATCTAGTGGCGAATTGTCCCCGCGGCGTATCGGCCAGCAGCAAATTGTCCCGCGTCATTTTTCTTTATTAGGTATTCAAAAACTCCAACACATTTTTAATATTTTTGGTTATGATGTGTGTTTTCAAAAGCTTAAAACTGCAACTAATATAAATTTCACTGCTGAAGTGTTAAACACTTCTTGAAATCAAAGGAACTTGTGATTTTTTTTCGGTTTTTTAAAAATATTATCACAAGAGTTTGTTTGAGTTTAGTAGGTATTACAATATAAATAATACAATTTGATGTTTTTATGCACCTCAAAAATTTGTAGGTTAAAGATCCAACATTCTTTAGAAAATGTCTAATTTTAATGGAAGCTTTTAGAACATCATATAACATTTATATAAGATCCTTGTTCCTTACTGATTTTAAAAATATTTAACGCGTCGATGCTCTGATAAAATCATTATTTATGTTATTAATGCATTTTATCTCAAAATGCTGTGAATATTTTTAAAATAACAAAACAAATATCTAAAATTGTGGGTTGCTTGCAGCAAATTATTTAAAAAAACTTAATTATTACCGTTTTGGTAATGCATAATTCCACAAAATTTTAATGATCTGTTATAATTTTTAAGAAACAAACAAAAAATCAAAAAAAAATGCTAAGTTTAACATACTGTATAAATAAAGAGGTCTAACAAAATGTAATGCGAAAAAAATCTTTGTTTTGACCATTTCCACAACCCCTTAAACTTTCATCCATCATTTAAATTACACCCTGTATAATAAACTATTATATAACATTTGATCAAGAGTTTTTGACACAAATTTGTTATAATTTTTTCACACACTTTTAAGAATACATATAAACCAACTATTTTTTTTTAATATTAGATTTTACTAAATTTTAAAATATTAATTTAACGTGAAGCAATTTTGTGCTAATTGTAAAGATTATTTTGTCACCCTGTATCTTCTTAAACTTACAATTTTTTGAGAAAACTAATAAATAGTATCTGATTCCCGTAAATTAAGAAATTACTCTATAATGTCCAACTCTAATATCTAAATTTCACAATTTTACTCCTTTTGAAACTTAATAAATGTTATCCCAATAAAACAAAAAAAGCAATCAATTTTTTTCTTTTTGCGTTTGGCTGTATGAGGAAGACCTCTTTTTGTGCTTCCCCTATCTCTCATTCAATAAAACACATTATTTCCATGGTCCCCTACAGAGGACAACATATAATTTTTTTACGCGGCCGAATCTCCAAAATTTATTTTAGCTCCCATTTTTAGTAGTACAAAACTATTTTAATGTTTTTATTATTTCTGGCAGTAAAAATATTTTTTCGCATCATCACACAACAATCTGAAACATTCATATTTTATGATAAATTTATTTTAGTCCGGCTCTGAGTTTGATTCCCAATGCTCAGCCATCGTTGAATTCTCCGAGATCAAAGACCGCCAGCCGGCTTATTTATGTGTTTGTTTGTTAGGTGATCCGTGGTTCTGTGCTTGATATTAGGAATGGGCCAATTCGATTTTATTGTATGATCTTTAATTTTTCGAAAATCGGTACTCAAGCGCATGGGCGAGTCCTTCTTCTTCACCAGAACGAATGGAGACTCCCATGTCATTATAATGTTGTGTTTTATAATTTCCGCTATTTGATACGTAATAATCTCCCTTTCCTTATGGCTGACCCGGTATGGTTGTGACTTAATGGGGGTGGGGTCGGCCCACATAGCACAATCACGTGTTCAACACGTACAAAAGACGTGAGAAAAAAAAGGTGATTTTAAAAGCTGCTAGAAAAAAACGTTTATTTCATATATGTAAACAAGGTTAATAGGTCATTCATTAACGTTATAAAAAATAACGTTGCTAAAAACAGCGTTGCAATAACGCCATTATCAAATTAAAACAGCACTGTTTATACGTTAGTTTCAAGTGATTTTTATCAACGTTAAAATCACAATAAATTCTCGCCTTTTCTACGCGAATTTTAAAACGCCACTTGCATGGCTTTTCTACCGAATAATTTTGAGACTTTACTAGCAGCAGCGCCACCTATTTTCGGCATTTTTCACTTTGACGAAATCTATTAGGCAGTGCTTTGGACTTTGGTCTCTAAACTCCAAAAACCTGTTAAGAAACTGATCCCTGATCCTTTACGATCACGACGCATCAGTCATTTAACCTGATAAAGACACATTAATACTCTGTGAAAGTGTTTACTGTTAAAAAAATCTTGTTTAGCTTTAAAACAAAACATAATGTATATAGATATGTAGATATTTCGTCTTGCCTGCGCCATCTTTAAAATTGTCTTGAAGTGTTTTAGTCTTAAACTATAACTTCATTTCGCGTCTCTTTTAAGTTAAAAAAATGTTATTAAAAAAACGTGTCCAAAAAAGACGCAGAAAGCTAGTAGGTTTTAGAAGTCTTAATATAGTGGCGTTTTAGAACATGTTGTGGAGGACTTTTCAAGTGTGAATTTGGTACATGAAAATAACTAGGGTAAAAAACACGACGATTTTGATAGCTTGATTTCTCCTTGTTTTTTAGTTATCTTTAAGCATATAGATTTAACAAAATAAATATTACATGGTATGAGGTTGTTTTCAAGTAAAAGAAAACTTTGTTATTTTTGTTCACGTTAATTTAATGTTGATGTGATTTGTGGGGGTAAGCTCTAGTTTATGTTTGACCAAGTGCATACGGCTCATTTGGCTAGTTTTTTTAGCAAATATGTCCTTGTATTCCTCTAATAAAAGCGTTAACCTTTCCTTGATTTTCGTATTTACGATACGGTCGATCTGGTGGGCCGCCATGCCATTGTCACGCGTTTGTCTTTTGCTGTATCATTTGTTACCGTTAAAAGTGCTTTTCTCCTTTTTTCAGGTTCAAGAACCCTACACAGGACCCTTCATTCAATAGTACTGGAACATGGTTACGTGACCTTACCTTTAGCTCGTAATCCGTAATAATTTATTCTTAAGCGAAAACTTTTTTCTGTCCATTTCCCGGCCTCCTTGGAAACATATTTTTAATAATTTCTCTTGGCCTGGCCTGAGCATACAGGATTGTGTTGTTGCCACTTTTGCCGCTTCTTGTGGGTGTAGCCTACATTCTTCTGTTTCTTTGAATGGCCTCTCGTATGTCTCCTTGGTCGCCTTTTTGTCCGACCTGTTTTTCGTTTTTATTGTCTCCGCTTTTTCCATCCCCTCTTCCACAGTGTCTGTGCCATCGATTAACTCGTAATGACCGCTGTAAAGATCTCCACTTAATGGCAGATCGATCTAGGGTGGCTCTCTATGGATATTATGATTTGCCTCTCGTTTGGCAATTGGGCCACCTCAAGGTGTTCCTTGTTGGTGTATATCTTTAGATTCACCCTGTATGCTTTTGCTAGCGCCTCGCACTCTGTGTACGTCCCGAACTCTACATCTTTTTTTATTTTTTCCAAATACTTTGTCTTTAAAGGGCAAATTATTCCCTTTCCGTTACTTAATTCTTCCGAAATAAAGGCAGCTCTCTTAGAAGACTATGTTTCTCCATGTCTGGAATAATGCCAGGCTAATGGCAAGAAATAAACAGTTTACGTCTTTCTTAGTTTCTGTTATTTTGTACCTATTTTCTACTGCCCTTCGTTTATATTTATTTTTATTATGTTCCTTGTTTTTTGTTAAAATTATGTCTCTACCAACGTTAAAATTTCATTTTAATATGCGTCTTTAAAAAACTTTGCGGTCGGCATAAGACCCAATGATTTGTTGTTTCTCTTTTCTTCTTATACCTTAATAGTCGTCACTTTGTTATCGTGTTTATTGTTCTTCTATCCAGATTAATAACGACCTCTACTTTGTTGAGAAATTGCATACCTAGGAATATAAGGTAGGGAGATTTATCTATCATCTCTCCTTTACGTTCCAGGCCTAGGTCTTCATTTTCTAGTTTATTCCCCTTTCTTCCTAAGACTGTTATTTTATAGCCCCCCGCTGTGGTTAGGTTTTTTCCCGTTGACGTCATAGGGGTTGCCTCTACTATATCTTTCCTTATTATATTTAAGACGATACCCTCGTCGATAAGGGCTTTTATTTTTTTATCCCTTACTCTAACTTCTATTACTATGGTCTAAAGACAGTTGTATCTTGCGCTATCTCCCCCATGGTGCAAGTCGAATGGAGTTTTAATTTCGCCGCCCCGTGCCATTTGGGCACGAACTAGCGTAGTGTCCCGGTGTATTAAACCCGTAGTATAGTGGTCTATTAACGCCCCGACCCAGAATTGGTCGACCCGCTGTGCTATTCGCTTCCCTGGCCTCTGGGCGCGAGTTTGTCTGGAGTTTATTATCCCCTACACCCCCCTGGCATCAGCTGGGAGTGTATTCTATTGCTGGGCGCGTAGATCTTTCTGGCCTTCTCTGTCTGTCTTTATTGCCTCTACTTGTATATGCATTCGTGCATGGTTGTCATGCATCTGCTGTGTGTGGTTTTCATATCCGGAGTGTTATTTTGTTGAGACTGGCCTGAGTACCGCGGCTCTCCCCTTCTCCATCCAGAATTCTGGTAGAGCCTTTCATAGCTGGTGTTATTCTTCGGGGGTTCCCGCTCATAAACCCTGCTATATTGTCGGGAGCCTTGCGAGGGTGGCAAAAAATAATGCTAGTTAAGTTTTCAAAACTGGTCACTTTTTAACTAGTTAAATACTCATAAAATCTTGTCATATCTCGGCAAAGCTGTTTACTTCTTGTACAGTTTTGTAAAATCTTATCGAAATCCTTCAGAACAAACCTAACGAAATTGCTTAAAATTTATATCTCGTCAAAACTTATGCTTTTTTGGAAAAGTCTAGAATCTTTTAAAGTAAAATCCCTGTTAAATTCTTGCACAGTCCCGTAAAATCTTATAGAAATTCTGCCGATTCTTCAAAATTATGCTATGTTATACTTATTAAAATCTTGTAACATCGCCTCTCTTGAGATCACTTGAATTATTTTAAGTTTTCTACAGCCAGCATTAAGACTTATTAAGCCTAATCCGATCTCGCCAGTTTTTATATGACTAAATTGTTGCCTGCTCAATACTCGTCAAGTCAATTAAATCTCGTAGAATCTTGTTTTTAACAGTGTGTTTCTGTTGATTTCATAAAACTTATGCTCTACACGGAGCTCTCGCCTAACTCACCTGAGGATGGCCTAAAAGGTCCTGATTGTCAGGACGTGTTCCAAACGGGGATCATTCGTATCCTTGTATTCGACGTTGGAGATAGTGAAAACCAAACAGTTTTAACAAGTTCCCAACGAAAGCATCAAGCCATCAGTATAATTCAATGTCGGTAGGGGTATTTTCCCTCGGAGTAGTTGTTTCTGTTGGTTTCACAAAAGTTTTCAAGCGGTTTTGTTGGAAGCGAAGGGAAGAAAGGGGCACATACTGAAATAAGGAGGATGTAGACCGAGGGGTCATCAGCTTTCAACAGTACTGTACAAATTTCACAACAGTACCCGACAGTACCACGACAGGATCCAACAGTACTCGACAGTACACGACAGTACTCAAGAGTACTCGAAAGTACCACGACAGGACCCAACAGTACTCGACAGTACACGACAGTACCCAACAGTACTCGACAGTACACGACAGGACCCAACAGTACCCGACAGTACCCAACAGTACACGACAGGACCCAACAGTACCCGACAGTACACGACAGTACACGACAGTACCCAACAGTACTCGACAGTACTCGACAGGACCCAACAGTACTCGACAGTACACGACAGTACCCAACAGTACACGACAGTACGTAACAGTACTCAACAGTACACGATAGAATCCAACAGTACTGGACAGGACTCGACACAACCCTCTTACCCGAAACAGTGGCGTAGATGCGAAAAGACAGGATGACCTTTTTTTTGTTTTTGGTCGCAAGTTTTTTGAGTGCGCTCTAAGCGCGGTGTGGGTCCCCAAAGATGATGACCTTTTTTTTTTTTTTTTTTTTTTAGTCGCCAGTGTTTTGAGGACGCGCTAAGGCCCTATCGGCCTTCCCCAGGATGACCTTTTTTGTTGGTCGCAAGATTTGTGAGCGCGGCGCGGTTCCCCAAAGATGATGACCTTTTTTTTTTTTTTTTTTTTTTTGCTCGCATGTTTTTTGAGGGCGCGTTTTGTCCCTGTCGGACCCGCCCAAGGCACGACGACAGTACTCAACAGGACCCAACAGTACACCGACAGGACCCAACAGTACTCGACAGTACACGACAGTACCCAACAGTACACCGACAGGACCCAACAGTACTCGACAATACACGACAGTACCCAACAGTACTCAACAGGACCCAACAGTACACGTCAGGACCCAAGTCCTGTTGGACGCTGTACAAAATTTTAGGGTGCCGATGACCCCTCGATGTAGACCCATAAAAAACGCGACAAATAGCGCGCTAGGAGCGAACGAGTGGAAATAAAATAAGGAACACGAGAAGACAAGAAGAAGGGCGAAAACTTCCGAGGGAGACTTGGGAGATAGAAGTCGAGAATGAGATAGACAAATAGAAGAGTGGAACAGAGCTACGATCGGGCGTCCTTCGTAGAAAGGAATACATGGAAGGAAACAGGCCAGGAGCTAGTACGGTAAAGGAGTTGGGCCTACCCGAGGGCCAACCCGAGGGCAACAATCAGTGTTGCGCGCAATATGTTCCGGGATATAAGGACTCGAAAGAGGTACACGATGTCCTCACCAAGAGGGGGTGGTCTACCTCGTTACACCACAAGCGTACAACAGATGTCAACCGGAGGAGATCACACCCACGACCCTCCATTGGCGGTTCTGAGGGTGTATATTTCTTCCTTGCTAATTTTACTATTATCCCTATTTTTATAATAATCTCACTAATGTTCCTAATATTTCTTTATTACAGATTTTCTCCTTGCACCATTTCGCATGTAAGAAGTATTTTAATAGCCCTTAAAGTTGCGTGTCGATTTATTAGCCTAATATTCACAGGCTTAGTTTTAACGTAGTTTTAATGTAATTTAGAAAGAGAGAAAAATAATTTAAGCGTAATACCTGCTCTATGTTGACAATTTTCAATATATGAGTTCATTTAATTTTTTCCTAAAAAATTCCCAAAACAGCGAAAATATGTTATATTGCGCCCTGGTCTGGGTGTTTGCGAAGTTTTTAAATTATTTTAATGGGGCCAACCTTTCACCTTGCGTGTTTCGAATATTATCTTTTTGTTATTTTGACGCTCTTCAAATTTTGATCTGTTTTAGACTTAGTTTAAAAAATTTTGCCAAGTTATTGCCTACTAGAAGTTTGTCTCATTATTTCGCTAGTGCTCAGCAAATATGTCAGTTATATTAATTTTTATTAACTTTTGACTTTTAGATACCAAAAATCATAAACTGCGATTGTCTAAAAAATAATTTCTCGAACGTTTCAGGCTTTTAACGTCAAAAAACTAAAAAACGACTCAACTTTTTGCTTAAGTTTTGTTAAAACTTAAACTTTTATTTTTTGTTTTCGCATTTTTGAAATTTTTTTTTCTAAATTGTTTTTGAGTTATCGACCTACCGCCTGGGGTCGCCCAATTTATTTTGTAATTTCGAAAAATTTTTAGAATTCAAATGCTTGCTTGCCAAAAGAATTTTTATCTCTTTATTTAATTTTTTGTTTTTGAGTCACAAGATATCTTTTTAGTTTACTCTGACTGGCTCTAATTATAAAAAGAACTAAAAAGTTTCCCAACTTTCAATAATTTCCCAAATTGATTGACTTGAAGATTAGGAATGTAAAGGTTTTTAAATTCACGTCGTGGAAGTTAGCATCAGAATCAGATTCAGATTCATTTACATTACAGTGGACCAGCTCGCTTTTGCTGTATATTCTTATTTTCATATTTTAACGACATAAGAATTTTTTATGATGCTGAGGCAGTCGAATATTACTAAAAAATGGAAATTATCGATCCTGGTGTTACGGGGGAGAGTCAGAAACTTATAGTTTCAACAGTGAATGAACCGAACCGAACCGAACCATTTGATTGATAAGAGAGTTAGTTGTGATGTAATTGAGACGTGTAGAACTGGAAATTATTTGCACTGTTAAGTGAGTATAAGTATCAGATGTTGAGTACGATTGGTGCTGAGGTGAATGTGACCTAGTAGTAGTTTGGAATTTTTTTTAGTAACACATTCCCCTATATTAGGACATCCGGCTAAGATATGGGGGTAAGTTGAAAATTAATTTTTTCCGAATACTTTGTATTATATATTTGTATTTTCTAAAATCAGCGCTGTGCCCGATTTTCGTTGGCATGGCTAAGACCCACTACCAGTAGGGAACTATGTCCACTAACAGCTTCAAGTATCTTAGATCGTCAAGCTAAGATACGAGGGAAAGTTGAAAAATTTCGATAAATTTTATTTTATTTGTATTTTCTAAAATCAGGGCTGTGCCCAATTTCCGTTAGCATGGCTAAGACCCAGTACCAGTAAGGAATTATGTCCACTAACAGCTTCAAGTATTTTAGATCGTCGAGCTGAGATACGAGGGTAAGTTGAAAAATTACGATAAATTTTCTTTTATTTGTATTTTCTAAAATCAGCGTTGTGCCCGATTTCCGTTGGCATGGCTAGGACCCACTACCAGTAAGGAATTATGTCCACTAACAGCTTCAAGTATTTTAGATCGTCGAGCTGAGATACGAGACACACTACCAGTAGGGAATTATGTCCACTAACAGCTCCAAGTATTTTAGATCGTCGAGCTGAGATACTTGAAGCTGTTAGTGGACATAATTCCTGAAGGGTAGTGGGTCCTAGCCATGTCAACGGAAATCGGGCACCGCAAATTTTAGAAAATACAAATAAAATAAAATTTATCGTAATTTTTAAACTTACCCTTGTATCTCAGCTCGACGATATAAGATACTTGAAGCTGTTAGTGTATGTAATTCCTTACTGGTAGTGGGTCTTAGCCATGCCAACGGAAACCGGGCACAACGCTGATTTTAGAAAATACAAATAAAATAAAATTTATCGTAATTTTTCAACTTACCCTCGTATCTCAGCTCGATAATCTAAAATACTTGAAGCTGTTAGTGGACATAATTCATTACTGGTAGTGGGTCTTAGCCATGCTAACGGAAATTGGGCACAGCGCTGATTTAAGAAAATACAGTTAAAATAAATTTTATCGTAATTTTTCAACATATCCTCGTATCTCAGCTCAACAATCAAAAACACTTGAAGCTGTTAGTGCACATAATTCCTGACGGGTAGTGGGTCCTAGCCATGTCAACGGAAATCGGGCACAGCGCTAATGTTAGAAAATACAAATAAAATAAAATTTATCGTAATTTTTCAACTTACCCTCGTATCTCAGCTCGACGGTCTAAAATACTTCAAGCTGTTAGTGGTCATAATTCCTTACTAATAGTGGGTCTTAGTCATGCCAACGGAAATCGGGCACAGCGCTGATTTTAGACAATACAAATAAAATAAAATTTATCGTAATTTTTAAACTTACCCTTGTATCTCAGCTCGACGATATAAGATACTTGAAGCTGTTAGTGTATGTAATTCCTTACTGGTAGTGGGTCTTAGCCATGCCAACGGAAACCGGGCACAACGCTGATTTTAGAAAATACAAATAAAATAAAATTTATCGTAATTTTTCAACTTACCCTCGTATCTCAGGTCGATGATCTAAAATACTTGAAGCTGTTAGTGGACATAATTCATTATTGGCAGCGGGTCTTAGCCATGCTAACGGAAATTGGGCATAGCGCTGATTTTAGAAAATACAATTAAAATAAAATTTATCGTAATTTTTCAACTTACCCTCGTATCTCAGCTCGACAATCTAAAACACTTAAAGCTGTTAGTGGACATAATTCCTGATGGATAGTGGGTCCTAGCCATGCCAACGGAAACCGGGCACAACGCTGATTTTAGAAAATACAAGTAAAATAAAATTTATCGTAATTTTTCAACTTACCCTCGTATCTCAGCTCGACAATCTAAAACACTTGAAGCTGTTAGTGGACATAATTCCTGACGGGTAGAGTCATGTCAACGGAAATCGGACACAGTGCTTATTTTAGAAAATACAAATAAAATAAAATTTATCGTAATTTTTCAACTTACCCTCGTATCTTAGCTCGACGGTCTAAAATACTTGAAGCTGTTAGTGGACATAATTCCTTACTGGTAGTGCGTCTCAGACATGCCAACGGAAATCGGGCACAGCGCTGATTTTAGAAAATACAAATAAAATAAAATGTATCGTAATTTTTCAACTTACCCTCGTATCTCAGCTCGAGGATCTAAAATACTTGAAGCTGTTAGTGGACATAATTCCTTACTTGTAGTGGGTCTTAGCCATGCCAAGGGAAATCGGGCATAGAGCTGATTTTAGAAAATACAATTAAAAATTTTATCGTAATTTTTCTACTTACCCTCGTATCTTAGCTCGACAATCTAAAATACTTGAAGCTGTTAGTGGACATAATTCCCTACTGATAGTGGGTCTTAGCCATGCCAACGGAATTCGGGCGCAGCGCTAATTTTAGAAAATACAAATAAAATAAAATTTATCGTAATTTTTAAACTTACCCTCGTATCTCAGCTCGACGATCTAAAATACTTGAAGCTGTTAGTGGAGATAATTCATTACTGGTAGTGGGTCTTAGCCATGCTAACGGAAATTGGGCACAGCGCTGATTTTAGAAAATACAAATAAAATAAAATTTATCGTAAAATACTTGAAGCTGTTAGTGGACATAATTCCTTACGGGCAGTGGGTCCTAGCCATGTCAACGGAAATCGGGCACAGCGCTGATTTTAGAATATACAAATAAAATTAAATTTATCGTAATTTTTCAACTTTTCCTCGTATCCCAGCTTGACGATCTAAGCTACTTGAAACTGCTAGCGGAGATAATTCCTTGCTGGTAGTGGGTCTTAGCCATGCTAACGGAAATTGGGCACAGCGCGGATTTTAGAAAATACAAATAAAATAAAATTTACCGTAATTTTTCAACTTACCCTCGTATCTCAGCTTGACAATCTAAGATACTAGAAGCTGTTAGTGGACATAATTCCTTACGGGTAATGGGTCCTAGCCATGTTAACGGAAATCGGGCACAGCGCTGATTTTAGAAAATACAAGTAAAATAAAATTTATCGTAATTTTTCAACTTACCCTCGTATCTCAGCTCGACAATCTAAAACACTTGAAGCTGTTAGTGGACATAATTCCTGACGGGTAGAGTCATGTCAACGGAAATCGGACACAGTGCTTATTTTAGAAAATACAAATAAAATAAAATTTATCGTAATTTTTCAACTTACCCTCGTATCTTAGCTCGACGGTCTAAAATACTTGAAGCTGTTAGTGGACATAATTCCTTACTGGTAGTGCGTCTCAGACATGCCAACGGAAATCGGGCACAGCGCTGATTTTAGAAAATACAAATAAAATAAAATGTATCGTAATTTTTCAACTTACCCTCGTATCTCAGCTCGAGGATCTAAAATACTTGAAGCTGTTAGTGGACATAATTCCTTACTTGTAGTGGGTCTTAGCCATGCCAAGGGAAATCGGGCACAGAGCTGATTTTAGAAAATACAATTAAAAATTTTATCGTAATTTTTAAACTTTCGCTGGTATCTTAGCTTGACGATCTAAAATAATTGAAGCTGTTAGTGGACATAATTCCTTACTGATAGTGGGTCTTAGACATGTCAACGGAAATCGGGCACAGCCCTGATTTTAGAAAATACAAATAAAATAAAATTTATCGTAATTTTTCTACTTACCCTCGTATCTTAGCTCGACGATCTAAAATACTTGAAGCTGTTAGTGGGCATAATTCCTTATTGATAGTGGGTCTTAGCCATGCCAACGCCAAATCGGGCACAGCGCACCCTCGTATCTCAGCTCGACGATCTAAGATACTAGAAGCTGTTAGCGGACATAATTCCTTACGGGTAATGGGTCCTAGCCATGTTAACGGAAATCGGGCACAGCGCTGATTTTAGAAAATACAAATAAAATAAAATTTATCGTCATTTTTTAACCTACCCTCGTATCTCAGCTCGACGATCTAAAATACTTGAAGCTGTTAGTGGACATAATTGCTTACTGGTAGTGGGTCTTAGGGATGCCAACGGAAATCGGGCACAACGCTGATTTTAGAATATACAAATAAAATAACATTTATCGTAATTTTTCAACTTATCCTCGTATCTCAGCTCGACGATCTAAAATACCTAAAGCTGTTAGTGGACATAATTCCTTACTGGTAGTGCGTCTTAGCCTTGCCAACGGAAATCGGGCACAGCGCTGATATCAGAAAATACAAATAATACAAAATTTATCGTAATTTTTCCCCTTACCCCTGTATCTTAGCTGGATGTCCTAATGTAGGGGAATGTGTTACTATAAAAAATTCCAAACTACTACTAGGTGATTTTAGACAATACGATTTATCTTTTTTTTTTAACTTACCCTTGCATCTTAGTTTAATGATTTAACACACTCAACAGTGGAAATAATTTCCAGTTCTGTCTGCACGTCTCAATTACAGCACAACTATCTTATTAAACAAATGGTTGGGGCATTATTTTCCTATACAACATTTTACTGTTGAAACTATAAGTTTCTGACTCTCCCCCGTAACACCAGGATCGATAATTTCCATTTTTTAGTAATAGCCAACTGCCTCAGCATCATAAAGAATTCTTATGTCGTTTTATTATAAAAATAAGAATATACAGCTAAAACGAACTGGTCCAATGTAATTTAAATGAATCTGAATCTGATTCTGATGCTAACTTTCAGAACGTCTTAGTTTAAGAAAACTAAACAAAAAACAAATATGAATTTTGGTATTGATTTATGCGGTTTATGCGCAAAAGCTCCTAAACTTTAATACCTCAAATTGAATGACTTAGATCAAAAAAAACTTTTTCTTGACTAATTCGCGAGCTTCATGCGTCCAAGATTACCACCCCCCTACTTCGGGTTAATTTAACAGCTTTCTGTTTTTATTTCCCCAGGATGGTTTTTTAAAGATGGCCGTTTTGTTTGGATCGATAACACTCAAAACAGTATGTACGGCCTTAATTTTATGAACTTTTGATGTTGCTTCGTTACACGTCATTCAACATTATTTTTGCAATTCGATACTTTTTAACCGCTTTTATAGTAACATATGATAATTTTCAAGCAATTCGCCATTTATTTCTTTTGGTCATTTATATAACAAATATTATTTTAATATTTTATAAAGTTAGTAGCATCGGGGGTTTACACCTTTACGAAAATTATTATTATTATTATTATTATTATTTCACAAAACCACGCTCTCTTTGTCTTTTAATCTAAATTTTTTCGTTTAATTCTGACGCAATCGAACTTCTATGATTCAACCCATAGACGTAACATATTCCAAATTACACAATGGCTAACGTTTGATGCAAACATTCAGAAATGAAGATTTGAAAAATGCATAGTTCTTAAATTTACATAGATAAAGTTTTTGTTAACTGTGCGACGTTAATTTAACGTGACGAATACACGAATAACATAATATGGATATGTAAAAGTATAACCAATCAGAACATTTTATCTTAAGGACCACAAAAAGGATAGACTTATGTCCATCGGTATTGCTATTTCTAATATGTTCGCATCATGCATTGTAAGGTGCCAGAGCATCTTTTAGTGATTTTTTACTGCGTATCCAAATTTCTCAAAAGGCCCGCCACCGCGCCGTTTGGTGTGCCCCACCCGATTTAAGCCAAAACGAGTTAAAAATTTGGAACAGACCGAACTTTGCAGAAAATTGATTAGGCTTTTGAGCCTAAAGAGTTTTTTAAAATTATAAAATAGGTGGTTGACAGAACTTTTCAAAGAGACTTATTTATTCTTGCAAATTTTTTGGAATTCTTAAAAACGCTTTGTTTTTGCCACCCTCATGCAATTAGTTACGAATCATTAAAATTCGTTTAGTAGAATCTGAAACATTAATTTTAACTAGAATTATTAAAATCGGTTTAGTGGTTCCCGAAAAATAATCCTAATCAATTCTGTATACATTAATTTTCTCATAAATTAATTAATACTGAACGTATTCTATAAAATTTATAAAGTCGGTTTAGTGGTTCTTTAAATAATAATTGTTATAGCAACTGTTATTTTAATTTGCTATAATTTCCTTGTAAATTCAGTAAACCGATCAATGAAAAAAAGAGAATTATGGTGATACTCGATTGCTCTTTGAACAAAACTATTCAAATTTTCCGACATTTTGAAATTGAAAATTTCAGGGGGAAGGGCCAAAGTGACAGAAAACATCAAAATATTTTTATTAGCAGTTTTGATAGGTTTAAGGTGTGAAATATAGGGGGCAATTCTTCAAAATTTGAAATAATTTGAAATAATCTGACGAAATTTGAAACAACAGAATTTAGGTGTAAATCTTGACAACACTGCAATTTCAGCTTTGTGTAAAACGTCTTACACCACACGGTAATGGGCCAACTTAGGAAATTATGAAAACCCCAAAAATTTAAAATATGCGGGAAAATTTAATCTAAAACCTACCTTGAAACTCGGCTACTGATAATCCACAAGTTCTTGATAAATTGTATTTTTCCGAGCACCTCATCATACAACGGTTTTTCTATCTGGCAAATTTGACAACTGTCAGTCAAAGATCACCAAGGGGACTGTCAGTTACGAAATACTATGTTGCCAATTCATTGTTTCCAAGTGAAACCAATAAAGGTACCGTTCACAAGTGGGATTCACTTTTTAAATATGTTGTTAAAATATTTTTACGAAAAACTCTTACAACGTAACGTGCAAGGTGGTACCTAAGGGAGGATCAATCTCCGCCCGATATTTTTAGGAATAAAAAGTAATCAAACATTTAGTAGTGATAAATAGAGATATGGATAATTCGCATTTTTTACGGCGGAATTGATTCTGATTTTTGAGATTTTTGCTTATAATAGCTGAAAACTTGCTCAAACTAAAGTTTGGTTAAGTATTTTGTTTTCTAAAAAATTTAAATCTTAAAGGTTATTTTTTATACCTAAATGCATGGAGAGTGGAAAAAAATTTTGTTTTCTAAATCTCATAATTTTATTCATAAACATTTGTGTGTTTTAAATAATATTACTTGACTTGACTGCAAAATCAATCCAAGATTTGAGCAGCTGCTAAAAAATTGTTTTTCTTTGTCGTGTTTTTGAACTTGATTTTAAAATAAATTTGAATGAAAAAGGATGCTTGGCTGACTTATTTTTTAGCCACTCATAGGTAGGAAGGCTATTGGGGACCGTCAAAAAAAACCTTTTTATTTTTGCTCAAAATAAGTTTGGGCCAAAAAAATCAAAATGGCTGTCTGTCTTTATTCATAGTTCTTTTAAAAATAAAACCAAATAATTTAAATAATTAGGCACTTTGTCTGCAAGTTTAATGAATATTTTTACTTGGTTTTATTTTTATAAGTTAAAAAAAAAAAACAAATTCAATTTTTTTTAACCCTTATTATATTTGTTATAATCAAAACCTTAAAAACTATTTTATTATTTTTTTATTACTTTTTCAAATTAGGTAGCTATTCAATGAACCTACAGAGTAAATAATTTTGCACTGGAATTTATTCTTTAGCTTTTTAACTATTTCTTCAATTTCAATATATTTTAATTATAGTATCTAAGGGTTGAACCCGTTATATTTTGTTTGTGTATTTTATTCCGAGATTAGCATTAATATTGATAAAGGTACACAATTGACAGGGTGCAAAATTTTTTGCCGACTTTTTTGGACGATAGCTTTTCTAAAAGGTTCGATGTCATCACATTTTGTGCATTTCCTAATACAAAAAGCAAATTTTGCATTTTTTTTTATTAAACCAAACCTCACCTTTGTCGATTGATGGCAAACTTATCCTAACCTGTTAATTCAACTCTGGTTAATTGATCGAAAACGTGACCTAACCGGTCCATTGGACACTTTTTTTTTGGTGGAAAAGGGGCGTGTATGGACAGGTAATGAGAAGTTTGCGATCAATTGAAGGGGCGACGGACGAAACATCGAAACACAAAATGTCGAAAGTACAAAATGTCGAAAAAACAAAAATACTAATAGTTGAAAAATTTAAAAGACAGAAAATAAAACCTAACCAGGTCAAGTTAGGTTTTAAAGTATATTACAAAAAAAAGGCACCTGATCTGGTCAGGTTAGTTTCTATTAATATATCTAATAACCCAAGCTTTCGACATTCTGGACTTTCAACATTTTGTAATTCTTCTTCATTCGCACACACAGTTTCCAATAGAATCTACATTTATTTTTATTTTAATATTTATTTTTATCCTTCTAAACCCAACAGTAACGTCTTTTAGACGAAAATTGTTCGTAGCACCCCTGTAATCTTCCGCCGGCGGCGACTGTAGCAAGTATTTCTGATTACCCTATCCAAAACCTCATGGGCCGTCACTGAATAACAGCAGTTTCTATATGGGAGGACCCCCCAGAATAAAAAACTATATACGTGCCTAGCTTTGATAAGAAAAGTAAAAAAATAATAACCACTTCAATAATTTGACCAGTATCCCACTTAGTCAGATTTTTCTGGCAGATTTTAAAGAAATAATTTGACATTCCCTTAAAAATCCGTTCAAATATAACGGTGGCAACAGCGTAGAGCTAATTTTGTAGCGACCCTTCCACGACATGCAGTTAGTCCCTCTTTGTTAATTTTACCGTGAAAAACAAAGAAAGAAAGTAAACTTAGCTGACCTCATAAAGAAAACGAATAGGACTCATAAATTTGAAAGAAATGTGACGAAATGTGACGAAATCTGACATTTCAGTTTGTGTGGTTAATGGTTATCTGCTTTGAATTTATTTACAATTTTTAAATTAAAAATTTTTAATAAATTAGGCGTTTTTAATTAAAAAAATATATTATATCGTGAAGCTACATCTATCAAAAAGTGGGAAATGGCCTTTTAAGTAAGTTTTTAAGTTTAAAATTGCCTTTTAAACGAGAAATCTTAAGCGCCAGATTATGTCACATTTTTTCAAATTTCGTCAAATTTTTTGAAATGTAAAGAATTGACCCCATAGTATCTAAAGGAGATTTAAGCCGCAGGTGAAAATTTTTTTAAATTGAGTAGAATTTATGACAAATTTTAAATAAGAGATATTGCTAAAATAAAAAATAAGGTATATGTCTAAGGGGGGGGGGGGGGGGGCTCTGGACTTAGATCTGTTAAATAAATTAAAAAAAGGGTTGAGAAATAAACGACCGTTTTTAGCAAGTAAAGTTTTTTAAGTCCGCCATCTTGGATTTTACAATGACGGCAAATTTTGATTGTGGTCTTTTAAAAGCAATCAATCTGTTCCATGCCGCTTTATATTTTATTAAAATTGGTTTCGGAAAAAATTTATTTATGAGGAAATTAATGCAGACATGATTTAGAAGGAAAGAATCGTTAACCTGAAAACAATATAGCTGAAGCAAAATTTATTTGTAGTGACCTAAACCTATTTAAAAGATTCATATCTCGTTGTGCGTAGCAAAGATAGAGCTTTTCTAAAAACAAAAAAATATCGCAAGAATAAACGAGCCTCTTTCAAGGTTCAAGTTTGATTCTGGATGCCATCTTGGATTTTAAGATGGTGGACAAAAATATACTTTTACACAAATGTCCGATCAATTCCCTGCAAACTACTGTTTGCCTGGGCAAAATCGGTGATATAGTTGGAAAGTTATAACGAAAAACATTTTGTCCGGTTTTTTTGCCCACCCGGTATATTCAAAAAGCGCTTATTTTTATTTAAAAAAATTTCAGAACAATTTGATACTTTCAAATATCTAGAAATTCTTACCATAAGATACAAACTTTAATATAAAGTTACTTACTTTACATACTTAGTATTTTTTGACACAATCAGTACTGGACACAATAAATATATACCTATATTGTAATTTTTTTTTCTTTTGCCCTATTATCATGGTAAAATAATAGCATTTAATATGTGGTAGAAAATATCAAAATAAGGATTTTTTTTTTATTACATTTTGCATCAAACCTCTTTGTTTTTTAGATAAAAGTTGCCAAACTTAACAGCTTTTATTTAAATTTTTATTATAACTTCCTTAAAAATTTCAACGGAAAATCGATATTTCTTGAAATATGATAATAGGGGTAATAATTAAATGGTAAAATGATTTTAAAATAAATAGAAATACTCAAAATTATTACCAACATTATTTTTTTTTTTAACAAACTTAGAAAAATCTGTAAAATATAGTGCTAATATTAGTATTTTATGTTTTTATTAAGGGGCCTTTAGACATATACAAAAATCTATTTCAATTTTTTTTATTAAAAGAATTGATAAATGTTAAAATATTAATTATTAAAAGAAGTGATAAATGTATACCTATTTCAAAAATTATTTGGCCGTACTGTATCCTTAACTTATCTATATTTTCTTGGAAAAAAAGCAATAGAATATTTTTAAATAGTATTAAATTTGTTTAACGTTAATGAATTGTAGATTTCTCCAGGGTGAAGTCCTTGAACCATTGTTAAAGGAGAAGAAACGAAAAGTCCTGCTTACTTCACAAATATTTTATTGTCTAATCACGACGCGTTTCGGTTTTTAAAAAACCATTATCAAGTGGTCTGGTCTGTAAGAATAATGAAAAAATATAATTAAACTATAATATTTAAAATAAAATATGCTAAAAATACTTACAGACGTTAAGAATCATCTTTGAAACAAATGAAAAACTGGAACACACAAAAATAAAAAATTAAAAAACATTTAAAACAGTCTAAAACAACATACAGATTAAAAATCAGTCAAACGGACATAAACACGTAATTTTTATAAAATACAATTAATTGACAAAGAAGATATAGGTTAAAATAATAAATAATAAATAATATAAACAAAACCCAGATATCCGAAACAGGATGTTGTTTTAGACTGTTTTAAATGTTTTTTACTTTTTTATTTTTGTGTGTTCCAGTTTTTCATTTGTTTCAAATATGATTCTTAAATGTCTGTAAGTATTTTTTAGCATATTTTATTTTAAATATTATAGTTTAATTATATTTTTTCATTATTCTTACAGACCAGACCACTTGAAAATTGTTTTTTAAAAACCGAAACGCGTCGTGATTAGACAATAAAATATTTGTGAAGTAAGCAGGACTTTTCGTTTCTTCTCCTTTAACAATTGTTTAACGTTGTTCAAATTTCATTTTCATTTTAAAAATTCATCGTTTTTCCCTACTCTCCAAACTTAACAAATGCTATAACTTGGCCAAAAGTTATTTTAACTTTTTGTCTACTTTGGACCTTCCGCACCATTTCTTAAAGATTGGTTCCCTATTTAAATTACACCAAGGCCCAAAAGTAAGTATCCATTTCCTGTTTACTGGGTATCCAATCTGAAGGCCTGCGTATCCGAATGGATACACAATATAGTCTAAAAAGATGCCTTGTAAGGTGCCGTGGGTATTGGAATAGACGTTTGAATGCAAAGAATCAGGACATTTTTTCTTAAGCACCGCGAGGACTTATATTTGCATCATACATTGGCAATTACTGTATTGCGGACTTTACTTATCGTGTATTAAGTGTACCCAACTTATGGCGTGTTTAACAACGTATACTATACGTATCTCTACCGTTCAACCTGACTACCAATTTTTGTTAGCTTTTTAGTTTAATCGCACGCCTAGTCTGTCTGCCCATATTTGTCAGTTGCTCTGAAATTTAGTAAAAAGCACCGACTTTACCAATTTTGCCAGTCTAATTTTATTTTATCCTTATTTCACTTGTGCCTACCCAGAATACCAACCTAAAATCGACGCAGATATTTTTATATAACAGCTTGACTAACCAGTGTGATTTTTGTAACAAAATTTCTGCGCGAGACTCTGGTCAGGGTTATTGGGTTTTTCGTTATCGTGGCCCAAATAGCTCTAAATACTCTTTTTCGAGTTTCTCTAGAAATTCGTCTCTTGGTACTTCTTGGTTTTTATTTGCGTTTTTTTGGATTTTCCCTCGTGGTCACTCAATCCAATTTCTTGCCAACAAATGTCAGGAGTCAATGGTCTTCCTACGTTATTTAATGGGTATTCCATTGTCAAATAAATGCGGAAGAAACTTTTGTACCGTTTGACGTCTTTGTATTTTCGCCTTTCTCACCCTCTTTCCCTGGTCTCCTTCGTGGCATACGAACGACTCTTCCTTCTTACTGCGAAATCGGAACGCCTCGGCCACAAGAGTTGTTTAGCCTGAGGTTGGTTCTTTTTCCGCCGCAGTAAGCGTGAATCCCATTCCTTTTTCCCATTCAGTATACCCGATTTCCGTTTCTCTCACCTGATATCTCCCGGTGAGAGTTTCCCGGAGGAAAGTAACTTTGATCACTTTGTTGATCACTTTGTATACCAATGCAAGAAAAAACTTCGCTAGCACACTAGTGAAACCAAAATTTTTCAGTTCAGAGTCAGCAAAAAATACCGTTTGCTATTGTGAGTTTCGTATGTCTTTTATATAATAAATTTGTTAACCGCGAAATGATATTTTAACCTTGGTTAACTACCTTGCCTTTATTTCCTCGTAATTATTGTTAATTGTTAAATTGCAAAAAAAACTAAAACAACGTTTTTCGAGAAAAACCAAAAAAAACCCCACTTTATGATTTACTTTTTCACATATACGATATAGTTCATGTCCGAAACATGATCCATACATTAGGACATAGCTATATCCAGGGCTATCAAAACGGACGGGCCACGATTCTCCACTTTGTTGACGTCACATCGGGGGCTGATTTTTTTTGTTGGTCACGTCATGACACAGCTGGTAGTCTATAAAATATTGAAGCTGGAACGACGGTTCATGAATATTTGATTTTTTTAAAAATAAAGCCGGTTTTAAAAATGTTTTTTACTATATTCTTGCAGAACAATTTTTTTTAATGTATGGTAATCCTTAATTTTTAAGAGCCGCTTCATTTGCTCACACTAAAATTAAATTTAAAACGGAAGCGAATGTGACAAACAGAGATGACAAAGTCAAATACATGTCAAATATAACAGTGTGCATGCGGTACATGGCGGGTAATTTGAATTCAAAATAAGGAATGCTAAATCTTGAAGATTTTAACCTTTTAATCATCTTGCATCCTTACAAAAGTTTGGTGGAATATGAGGATGGTGTCTGAGGATATTTCGCGGAAATCTGTATTGGCATTTTTAAAATATCATAAAAAAACGTCTGACCTCCCATAAGACCCAATGTAAAAGTCAGCCCCCGGAGAACAGCTGATTTTTTCAGGGTCGTGGCCTGTATTTTTTTGTTGGCCTTGCTATATCAAATGTGTAAAAGTATATCCTTTTTGCGGATCTTCGTGTAAAATGTCCTGATTGGTTACTCTTAAACACATGCAAATTATTTTATTCGTGTATCGTCATGTCAAATTATCAACACACAGTGGACAAATACTCTAATAATGTAAATCACCTCTTTAAACTATAAACGTTTATAGAGATTTATTAGTGTCGCAATTTTCACCTATAGTTATTTTGTTTAAATTTTCGTGAATCATTTCGTAGTTCGAGCTTATTTTCGGTCAGCAATATTTTTAAAAATAATTTGATTTCGCCCAATAAAAACTGTGTAAAAAATTCGCTCCCGTGCAGCAAAAAATGTGTGCACCTTAACGTTATAACAAGTTTATCGCACAAATTTTAACCTGTATTAGAGAAGATATACCGCATTTCAAAACAAGTTAATCGTATAAGTTAGTTGGCTTTTTATAATTATACAGTGTAATTCGGTTATAACGTACCTGGGTTATAACGTACTTTCGGTTATTACGTACATATTTCATTGGTCCGGCCAAATACTCTTCTTTTTTCACCGGATATTACATAACTTTTTAACCTTCTACTTCGGTTATAACGTACCATATTTTGACTAATTCCGTTATAATATTCCGGTTGTAACGTACGAGTTGTAACGTGTCATTTTTACGTTTAAGGCAACGTTACATATTTGTTTATTCAGGTAAATAATCAAGGCTCTTCGACTCGTCTTTCTGTACACAAATTAAGGGTATTTTATAGAGCTAGGTTTGGAGGTTATATAATGTCTAGGAAGTTACCTTAAAAGGAGGCATTCCATCGAATTACTGTGGACACTACGCACATCGCATCATCTGGACATCGTAATTGGAATTTAGGATCACAGGTTTCGGAAAAATCACATTAAAACTTTTGATTGTTTTGTTTATCCGTAAAATTTCATAATTTCCTTTGACGTTTACGAAGATAGACAGCAAATCTGCTGGGGAATGGCGGCGTTGCCGCATCACAAATGGTTTCAGTAACAGGAAGGAAACATTTAGATGAACATTTCATTCCCTTACGTTTATTTTCGAGGATATTGGACAATCCGAACCTCATATCCTTCACGGATTAGCTAGTTTTGATAGCACGAAAACATATTTAGGTTCACGGTTTGACCAGTAACAACCGAAGCTCCGCCCACTTTGATATCTTTATTACTTTGATGAGGAGAAGATAAAATAAATACGAGTTATGCACTTTTGTAAATGGCAGATAAACGAGGGATAAAAACCAAGACTAAAAGAATAAACGAAATCGTGTGAGTTAACATCTGAACACTCTTGTGCCGAGTTTAAGCAGTAGTTCAGTGTGTATTTTTAGGTTCAGGTTCAGAAACAACTTTATTAATGTAGAAATGTTTTACAAAAATGGCGTCAAACCATATGAATCTTAGATAAAACATTTATAAAGAGCAAAGGAAACTTTTGACTAAGACTGTAACTAAAATACAACTAAATTCTACACTCAGTATAGCTTTGCTCATATGGGAATTGGTTGAGTGTTCGAATATTCCTGGGTTTGATGCATGCCCTGATCTTCAGTAATTGATTTTACAGTTGATGGTTTCAATGCTGAGCTTCTTACAGTCCGTCTGGTTATTCTTCTCTTACTTGATATGTTGGCGGGGGTCCGGTAGGCAAATGTTCGGTCTATGTATGGAGGGTGTCTCGACGTCCTTGTTATAAAAATTTCAACCGTGGAAATAGATCCGACAACACCTCAAGGTGCGTTTTACGTATTTTTCAATATCCCCTTGGACGGCGCTGCCCCCTATATACCGGTACGAAACTATTCATGTATTTCCTCATTGGTTAGTTTGAAAACCGCGGATTTTTCTTCCAGTCTTGCAACCGAAGGTAGAGATTTTTTGGCGAAAAAGTTTTTTTTATAAATAGGTTTGCATCCTTTATTTGAATTTAACCGGGAAGATTAGGTTGGTACTATTGCGTTTTACACTCCCCACCAAATCTACGAACGGTTTCCGGTGGCTTCATTTTTTCTCTCTTCCTAAAGAATTTTGGCTGGGCTGGTGGCCGTCTTGTGGTGTCGCCATTGTTTTGTGGTTATTGGCATTGCAGTAGTTGCAAATTATACCAAAGACGGTATAGTTGTGAGCCGTCGTGTTTTAGGCGTAATCTAAAGTGACGCTCATACCCTTTCGAAGGGGATTTAAGTCAGCCTACGCCTTTCTACGGGAAATAAGAGCAGTGGTAAGTTCGATTTTATTTTTTTTAATTTTTTTTATTATTTGAGGACTCTTCAAGATAATATTTGCCTCCCAAATTGTAATTATTTTTCGTGTGAAATGTACTTTTTTTGACAAAAGACGTGGGGAATTTTTGGCGTTTTTATATTTTTCTTTTAACCACGTGTTGGATAAAAACTATATATTGTTTTTCTCCTTTGTCTACAGCCCTGTCCTTCCATCGACAGCTGTGCTGGACGCTGGTGGGAAGCCGGACGAGCCAGTTGTAACCCTGGGAAAGGTACGTTAGGGTTATTTTAGTTCATCTGTTTAAATCTGCTTTATTTTATTGAGTCGACATGGGGTTCTCGATTTAAATTACTCGGTGTAGGGGAACTTCGTGCAAAATAGACGAATTCCAGGAAACTGAAACATTTCATTTTCCACAGGGTTTTACGCTCGGGCAAGAACCAACATTCAAGACCCATGTGCTGCCCTAGCGTGATGTGCTAAGCGGGCATTAGGGGAGGCGCGAGCAGAGCAGGAGACCCGAGAGTAGCAGGAGGAGAACAAACCAGGACCGGAGTAGCAGGAGAACACCATGTTTTAGAGGAATGTCGGAGTACACCACTTCCAGGTTTACACAATAAAACACATTTTTATTTAATCACAAGATAATCAAAGGACCAAGGTAGGAGCAAGTAGACATTTAGTTATAATCTTTTCATATAAATTTTCAATATAATTTAGACATAATCTTTCCATATAAATTTTCAATATAATTTTAACACTTCTTGTGAACGCAAGATAAAGGTATGACGTCATGACCACCATTTTGCTGCATAACTATTTTTATTGTACAATTGAAAAAGCCCTGCTAGTTTGTTCCAACTTGGATTCATCCTTATTTTGTCTTTACCTATGATAATTTCTATTTTACTCCTAGATTTCAATTTAAAATATACAAGATGAACTAAATTTTTGTGTTATTTGTACAACCCAATGACCAACTTTGCAGAGACAAAAAGAGAGATAAGGTTATATTTTTTAGCGGTTTCTTTACACTGTTTTGCCTCATGGGGTGGATCTCGGACTGGGTTGCTGTCTGTCTCATTCTGCCTAGCGTAGAGTGATGACAGCAGATGTTTGGTCCAGATCTCCCCTATGACGGAATAATTTTGGAAGTATATATATATATTTTTTTAACAATCATTTATATAATTGAGTCTCACACTACTGACTCAAAGGTAGGTACACTATTAAAGGAGTCCATCTACCTGTAAAGTGCTTCTAGTTTTGTCATCTTAATTCAATCTTTTAGAGTTTTATTCTGTTTTTTTTTTTTTGGTTTTTTAATTACACAAATATTCTGAAAGCCTTGGAAGTAAGTAGAATTTCATTGTTTGGCTACAACGTTTGGGTTGAACTGTATTTTAATTAAGATCTTCTTTGTAAAACATTGGTATTAAATAATGTGGCGCACTTAAAATTTTCTTATTTCGGAACCCCCCCTTCTCCACTGTATAAAAGTTACCGGGCATATCAATGTTTTACCTAGCTGAAAAATACAGTTCTGCTTCCAGATATTTGTTAGTGTCACAAAATGGCGGCAACGTCTTTGAGCTGCCACAAATGTCACCCAACGAATTTTAATAGGCCACAGAGTGTACGTTAAAACCGGAATATTACCGATGATTTCCCGAAAAATTCGGGGATTTTTCAATAATCGATTCCGCAGTTTTCTTCAATAGGTGTTCATAAAATAATGATATCGTTGTTTACCGGGATGCGTCAGATAAGCTGAATTTGAGATATGTTGAAGGCCAAACTTTCCTGATATTTTTTCCGAAAAGAATTGGGGGGTCGTAGGATTCGCTTTCGAGCAATACTTATTTAATTGCGCGCCACCTAAATATGAAAAAATATGACCTTTTTGTAGTTTTTTTGTCATAACTTATCGCCAAGTAAAACTGATATTAGTCTTATTTTAGGAATTTTACCTACAGAGTGGCTGAAAATTATTTTTAAAAAAATACAGGAATAATACCTGAGATTTATTAAATATAAAGAAAAGAAACTAAGAATGCATAGTCAAAATTAACTTCATTGGCTTTCATGTGAGTCGTTTTAACTATTTTAGAGTGAAGTTTGCATAATAGGTTGTGTGATAAACCATGGGCGCACCCAGAGGGGGGCGGCCGCGGGGCCCGGCCCCCCCCAAGCCTTAGATTTTTTTACATATTTTCCACATATTTCATCAAAGTGAGGCCTCGCCCCCCCCCCCCCCCCCCCCGAGGCCTTGCCCCCCCCACAAGAGGCCTTGCCCCCCCCAGACGACATATTCCTGGGTGCGCCACTGGATAAACATACAGGGTATTTCAAACATTTTTTTAACTCAACGCAGGACATGTTTACCAATTGTCTACGGAATAGTGTGTTTACCGGGATGCGTCAAATGAGGTAAATTTAAGATAGTTAGAGCCCAAACAATCCTGATACTTGCCTCAAAAAAATTGGTGGGTCATCGGTTTCCTTTTCGAGCTATAATTAGTTAAATACGCGCCACTGGAATATGGAAAAATGTGAGTTTTTGTAGTTTTTTTTGCTATAACTTCTCGCCAAATAGAAATAAAAAATCAATATTAATTTTATTTTTTTGAAGAAAAAGAGTCTTTTTATGTTCCCAATTATTGACATATAGTTTTTGTCACATATCTACAGAGTGGCTCAAATTATGAATAATGAAAATACAAGAATAATAATAAACCTAAAGGGTATTTCAAACATTTTTTGAATTCGCATGACATGTGTGGGATGCGTCAGATGCGGTGAATTTGACATATTATTATGTTAGAGCCTAGGGTACGTTCAGATTGAAAAGTCGGGCGAGACGTCTTGCCGAGCGAATGACGTCATGGGTAAATCGCCGGACGTCTTGCCTTTGTGAACGGTAAGGTGAACGGTATGGGTTTACTAAACATAACCTTAAAATATATATATTTTTTAAATTATTGATAAATTTGATCAGATTTAAAAATTTGTTGCAGTTTATTTAGTAGAGTTAGCATAAACACAAATAAGTGTTTTTTTTTGTTTTGAAAAATGGAAATAGAGAGTCTTTCGGAGTACCCGACTTTTGGTGACTGACAGAGTTTTATTAGACAAATAAAGTTTTGTTTAGATTTAAAAGTTGTGTTTTCTGTAAATTTATTTTCTTTGTTGTACAAGCAATACAGGTTTTAAGTTCCTCTGCTCAACACTTTCAAACGAAATAAATAAATTTGAAAATTAATAGTTATATGTACATACATGTGCAATATAATATAATAGCGTATGACAGTGAGAATGCGAAAACATACTAACTCTCAAAGTGTTTGCTGGGGCGTTGAGAGATCTTCAATTACATTATATCAAACCTCTATTTGGTTACATTATTTACTATTAAATAAAGAATACAAAAATACATAGTTTAAATGTCTTTTATTTTAATTTGAAAGCACAAAGTAATATCTAGGTATAATATTATTTATATTCCTATAACAATTTGTCCAAATAAAAATCCATTCTCTACATTCTCCTAAGTAGAAACTAAACAGTCAAAATGAAATTCTGTAAAGGATCCATTTGCATCTGAAAGAGTGTTTTCCTAAAAGGAGTGTCGCTGCAAGAGGATTCTGCTTGAAAAACTGCTTGATACTCTAAAAACAACTCACACTGCCAAGGGTTATTCCAAAGCCAATTATATTCATTGCATGGAGCGATGTGAAACCTGTAACCAATACAGTTTTGAGGGTCGATTTACACAGCAACATAACAAAAAATTGAATTTTAGGGTTAATTTTATATTATGGTAAAATGGAGCTTTGTTGTTTGTTTTGACTTAAACTCTAATTTTTGAAATCTACCTTCACCATTTTTTTTTTCAAAAAACTAAAATGTAGGTTGTTTAACTCCAGACTTAATTACCTTTTGTTTGATATCACACAATATCACTTCCACCCTTTTATTTGACTTGCGTTCGGTGGATTTTGTTCATTTTCATGAATGGGACCATCTCGACCGAAAACCCAGCCTAGGTACCAAATTTCATTCAAATCGGGCAAGCGGTTTTTGAGTTATGCGCGTTGGTCGTTACAGACAGACAGACAGACAGACAGACACACGGCGCGACAAAAAAGTTTCAAAATCATCTAAAACGCAAAGATATATAAAAAATTTTAAAATCAGAGCAATTTTTTTTTCTCGATAAAATTAGGATCACCATAGCTCACACTACTACAGTATAGTAGTAGTGTGAGCTAATAGGTAAAACAAACCCAACCATAACAAATTGTCTTGTCAGAGTTAACCATGTTGAATGGTCTCGAGTTTATAAATGGGACTTAACCCTTCTAAAGAAACTTAGAACTCACCTGTCAAAAGTCAAACAAGTGTTTTTTGTAACAAGAAAAAGTAAAATTTGATTATTTATTTATGGAAAATGTCACTTTTATGTAATATGTTTTCGAAAATATAAAACAAAAAATAAAAAAATTGGGGGTTGATTTATATACCTACTGCGTAAGTCGAGCGTTTGTCGCCCACCTCATAGAGAAGGGTGTAAAAGGCGAATTTCGGCCAATATGAACGAGAGTAACTTTCACCCAGTATGTAATCTGAACGGACTACATCCGACGTGCTATCTGAACGTACCCCTAAACCGGCCTAATACTTATTTCAAGAAAAAGTGGGTTGTCATCGGTTTCGTTTTCGAGCTATATTTATTTGAATGATGGAATATAGGAAATGTGACTTTCTGTAGGGGACGAAAAGGGGTTTACTCACCCCTTTCCAGAGATTCTACCAAAAAATTTTTGCATAAAAAAAGCCTGTGTATAAACTTAATTGACAAAACCTTAAATATCTACTTTTTATTTCTATAAGGCAATAGAAGTTGTAGCGAAAATTAATAAGAGTATGGATCGAAAACGAAACCGATGACTTCCCCCAATTTTTTTAAACAAGTTTCGGGATGGCTCCAGCTCCAACACATCTTACCTCATCTGACTCATCCCGGTAAACACTCTATTCCACTAGACAGTACACCTATCATTTGTTTTTATTTAAAAAATGTTTGATATAGTCATATTTTGAGCCACTCTGTAGATATGTAACGAAAACTATAAACAAATTAAGCACGTACTTAAAAAGACTCTATTTTTTAACTAAATAAAATTAATATGGGTTTTTTATTTCTATTTGATGAGAAATTATAGCAAAAAGACTACAAAATTCACATTTTTCTATATTTCAGTGGCGCGGATTTAAATAATTAGAGCTCGAAAACGAAACCGATGACCCTCAATTTTTTTGAGACAAGTATTAGGACGGGCTCTGGCATATCTGAAATTCACCTCATTCGATGCATTCCGACAAACACAGTAGTCCGTAGACAATTAGTAAACAAACATGACATGCGTTGAATTAAAGAAATGTTTGAAACACCCTGTAAGTTTATCACACAACCGATTATGCAACCATCACTCTAGAATAGTGAAAGCGACTCACATAAAAGCAAGTGAACTTAATTTTGACTATGCATTTTTAGTTTCCTTTCTTTATATTTAATAAATCTCAGGTATTTTGAGCCACTCTGTAGGTATGTGACGCAAACTATATGTCAAAAATTGACAAAATTCCTAAAAGGATCCTTTTTTTAATAAAATAAGAATAATAATAGCTTTTTTATTTTATTTGGCGATAAGTTATTACAAAAAGACTACAAAAGATCATATTTTTCCATATTTCAATGGCGCGCATTTAAATAAGAATAGCTCGAAAACGAATCCTATGACCCTCCCAATTTTTGAGAAAATACCAGGAAGGCTTGGCTTTCAACATATCTCAAATTCAGCTCATCTGACGCATCCCGGTAAACAATGTATTTAGTGCCTCCTTCTTTTTAGGAAAAGGCTAACCGAAATATTCTTTGAAAATATAATCCGCCTGTAGCATCATTTATGAGAGGCAATTGGAAAAGGCTTATTTCCTCATTAAAAAAGCGCTATCTGCAGTAATGAAACATAGATCGCCCTATGAAAAAGTTTTCCAAACATTAGTTAAAGAAGTAGAATATATTCTTAACAGTCACCCATTAACATACCCTTCAAATGATGGAAACGATGATATAAGTATTTCTCCAAATGATATACTTTTAGGAAGATCGGCAACATTGTTAGCTCCTGGACGATTTTTTAAAACTGACTTAACAGGAAAAAACAATGCCGAATATCTCAGTACTTAGTAGGTATTTTTGATCATGGTTACGAGAATACATACTTAGATTAGTTAACCGACCCAAGTGGAGTATAAATAATTATATTAATGCCAAAGAAGGTGACTTACTTCTTATAAATGACTATAATTTTCCAAGATGTGTTGGACTAATAGCAGTTATTGAAAAAGTTTATTAAGGGGATGACGATGTCAGGTCAGAGTAGCAGATATCGGAACTAAGCATGGTGTCAAGAAGATTTATATCATGGATCATAGTGACCAAAAATACAGATCAATACTGGGGGCCACGATCTTGAGTAATCCTCCCTTTAGCACGATCGCTTATATACCCAGAGTTCAGTGTTTGGTTTGTATATTTTATTTCGATTAGTTTTTGATTTAGTAAGCCAGTAAAAATGGTAATAAATAAAAACTTAAATATTAAAACTTACAATTTCTCCAACAACACCTATGATTTAAGAAAGGGTTGAGAGATGTCATTAAACTGCCACTGTTACCAAAGCGCTACAGGTAAGCATTTCATGTCAAATCATTTTTCTTTTTCAATCTGGTTTTATTTTACCGGCCTATTAAGTGATTTAAGATGTCTATGATTTTAGAAAGGGTTGACAGATATTATTAAACTTCTGGTATTACCAAAGCGCTACAAGTTCGTATTTCATGTAAACTCTAGTTTCATTATATTTAAACTTATTTTAAGGTAAAATGACAAATTACACTTTAAATTTTAGAAAGCATTGAACGATGACATTAAATTGCCGCTATTAGTTTAGCGCTACAAGTTCGAATTTTATGTGAAATCAAATTTGTTTTTTATATTTGGTCCTAGTTTAACGGCCTATTAGGTAAACTGTCATATGACACCCATGTTTTTAGAAACAGCTTAAAGATGGCATTAAACTGTCACTATAACTGAAGCGCTACAACTTTGAATTTCACTGCAAATGTCAAATGCTACCTTTGGGTTTTGGGAGTATTAATCGTTAATACATAGAAATCTTTATTTGTACGTTGGCCATTTACAAAAATGGATGTCCATTGTCAATGTGCACATACACCTAAAGTGCTGCAGTAGTAATTAATAAAAAATAGTTATTGTAAAAGATATTAAAATACTAAAAATTAATGTCAATACAATACACATTAAAAAATTAAAAATTGAAATAGGATAAAAGACAAAACAAAACAACACAAATAATTAAAATTTAAAATTTGTAGTTTAAGAATTCCTGAATAGAATAAAAACAGTTTTTTAAAAGAAAATTTTTAATCTCTTTTTTAAAATTTACATCTGATAAAGTTTTCATTTGTTCGGGAAAATTATTGTAAAGTTTTTTGCCAATATAAGAAGGACAGTTTTCGTATTTGGACAAATTATGTAAATCCAAAACAAAACAATTCGCAGACCTGGTATTGTACGTATGAAAATGAGCATTGGTAGAATAAGTGTACGCATTTCTTTTTGTGTGTAATAAAAGTCTATAAATATAAATGAATGGAAAAGATAAAATGCCTTTCGCAATAAAAATCGGCCTACAAGTCTCTCTGTGATTTAAATTAAAAATTAATCTTATCACCCTTTTTTGTGATACATACTCGGTGACTTGTGGATGTGTTGCCCCACAGAATAATAATGTAAGACAGATGGGAGTAAATTAATGCGTAATATATATCCAACAAGGATTTTTGTTCAAGCATATGCTTAAGTCTGTATATTGCATAATATCCGGAATTGATTTCTTTGCAAACGTTATCTACATGTATATCCCATTTAAGAAATTCATCCAGGTAGACACCAAGAAGTTTAGTACTTTCACTGCTTTTAATAGAAGGTAGGTCAATTTTGGGTTTGCTATTAGAACACCTGAACTGGACACAATCTGTTTTATTTAAGTTCAAAATAAGCTGGTTTTTTGTACACCATGCATCAAATTCTCTTAATGTTAGGTTTACCAATGCTATTAGTTCATCAGGACTCCGTGCAGCGACCACTATTGTGGTATCGTCTGCGAATAATATAACATATTTAATCGACAGATTATCTAATAATTCATTTACATAAATCAAAAACAACAGCGGGCCCAGCACCGAGCCCTGTGGAACGCCCAAATCAAGATCTTTAAGATCAGAAAACTCACCATCTATCCTCACAATAAATTTTCTATGCTGCAGAAAAGACTTCAAAATTTCCAGAGAGGAACCGTTAAAGCCATACGAATTGAGTTTCTCAAGTAAAAACTCAATATTAAGCGTGTCAAATGCCTTTGAAGATCGAAGAAGAGCCCGGCAACGTAATAGCCTTGATCTACTTTTTGATAGACCAATTCGACAAAAGACGCCGCCGCGCTCTCCGTCGACCTTCCTTGGCTTAATATTTTATGTTCATTTAAAAAAGACATTATTTGGTCATAAAGTAATCGCTCTAAGATTTTAGACATAACATTTAAAATTGTAACTGGTCTATAGTTATCAACTAGACTAGGATTATTTTTTTTGAAAATAGGTATTACTACCCCACATTTTAGTTCACTAGGAAACTTTCCACTTTCGAAACACAAGTTAGCCAAATGACATATAGGAGAAGCCAATGAACTTTTGGTCTTCTTAATTACTTGAATTGATATGTTGTCAGTCCCAACACTTTTTTTGTTTTTTAATTTATCTATAACTTTGATAACATCATATTCCGATACTGGTTGGATTTTAAATTCAGTCCCACAGGGAGATTCTGTTTTTGTACACTGTATATATCTTTGGTCACCAAACTTTTCGTAAAGCTTTTCTTTTACATTGATCTCATAGAAGGTTGCAAAAGAATTTGCAATCTCTGTCGGTTTAATAATCTGAGTTCCGTTTATTTCTATATGAGTCACTTTGTTTTTAGTTTTTCTACCTGTGTTTTCATTAACCAAAGACCATATCGATTTTTGTTTGTTATCACTGTTTTTTATAATATTATTATTAAATTGCTTTTTTGTGTTTCTCACCAGTTGTTTATGTATCCTTTTTTCATTTCTATACTGAACTTGAATTTCTGCACTCGTCGTGTTTTTTGACGACCAGAATAAATTTCGAAGATTTAAACCAATATTTAAACAATGTTATCACTTTAGAGATGCAATTTTAAACCAGTTATCAACCCATGATCTTATTTTATTAATCTTATAATGAAAAACGCTGGAAAATTGTTATAATTTTCCTTCATTTCCACCCTTCCAGAGCCTCTTAAAAACAGTCCCATAAACTGAGATGTTCTTTTACCGCAGCATGTATTTGTTTGTTCCGCTGTAAAACCTGACGACTACAGGCACATCGCATCGGGAAAAAAAGGACGATTGGCATTATGTATACTGGTGTAAAAGGTCACAAAATTTATTAGCATAAAAGTTTTAAAACTTTTTTTCCAAAGGATCAGAAAGGAACAGCGGCGTAGCATGGGGGGGCGCGGGGGGTTCGTCGCCCCCCCCCCCGCCCCGAGGGTAGTGGCGCCCCATTGGTGGCCGAAGCGCCCCTAGCTTTATTAAGTCGGGCCGGCAACGGCCAATTGAGTGGGCGCCAAAGGAAACTAACGACATGAAAACCTTTTTTTTTTTTTTGGTCGCAAGATTTGTGAGAGGTGCCCTTGTGACCTGTCGGCCGCCCCCTCACACATGATGACCTTTTTTGTTTTGTTTTGTTTTTTTTTTTTGGTCGCAAGATTTTTTTTTCAGAGGCGCCCTTTTTAGCTGTCGCCCCCCCCGCCCTTTCGGGCACGCTACGCCGCTGGAAAGGAATGCATTAATGACTTATATTTCTACCATTAATTACTTAACACTATACTAGATTATTGTGCTCTAAATTTATCACATCCTCAGAATCTTTTCTTCTATTGTGTTTTTGGTAATACTGCATCCGTCTAATTTTATTGAATCTTTGTTTGGTTATGTTTACCATATACATAGATCCCAAAAGACCTAAAATTAAATTTAATGGGGATTGAAATTATTGTCTTTTCGTCGTTTTTATGACAAAATAATATATTTTCTAAGTATTTCTAAACTTTGTTATTACCATTTTTGGAGCCATTTTGTTCATTAACAGGTCAAATATACAATAAACAGTACCTTTCAAAAATAAACTGTTAGTTCTAAGAGGAAACGAACATTATTTTTGTTGTGTTGTTTATACCAAAAATTTAGATTTTCGTGTGTTGTGCTTCTTTAAATAATTTTTATGAAAAAAGGTACATTGTTTATAAAATATATAAGGTGGCCCAAAAAAAAACCGTAAATTTTTTTTTGGCAGCAGCTTTTTTTCCCGTTTTTCGATTTTTATGATTTTGGTCTCTATCGAAAGCTAAGGTGTGAGAATATCCGACTGTTTCGTCAAAATTGACAACCAATTTTTTCACTCGATAACTTTTTATACATGGCGAGAAGGTGGCTTTTTCGTTACTGTTTAAAATCTAGTACAGTGGCGCACAGAAAAATTTTGCGGGGGGTCTGAAAAATCGCGAAATTTTAAAATCATGCCCCATCTTGGATTTTATATAAACGTCAATTGTGATTTAAAAAAAAAACGTCATATGTCATATGTCTTGTCAAACTATTAGACAGAAACATTCAAACCACTGTATATAGGAAACCTACACACACGCGACAGTACCTAAATTTTAAATCTAATCATTCTGTTGCTACAAAACAAGGAGTTATAAAAAGTTTGTATTTAAGAGCCGTAAATATTTGTAGTAATAATGAAGAATTAACCACAGAAAATAACAACATTAAAAAGGACTTACAACAGAATGGTTATTCCGAGAAATTAATAAACTCAACGATATTTAAAATTATAAACAAACTAAATGTACCAAATTCTCAAAATAATAATCCATTAGGTGTTATTAACATTCCATATGTTCAAGGGATTTCAGACAACATAAGACGAATAGCTAAACACTATAAAATATAAAAACAGTATTTTCTTCGGGAAATACGATAAGAAGTTTTGTAACTAAAAGAAAACCAGACAATCCCTCAAATAATAAGGAAAGTATTTACCAAATCCCGTGTGAGTGTGGTAAATCATATGTAGGTGAAACGAAACGCCCTCTTCAGGTTAGAGTAAATGAACATCTAAAAAGTACCCAATTAGGAGATATTGAAAAACCCGGTTTAGCAGGTCATGCATGCTCAAATGATCACAGGGTTCAGTGGTCAGAAGCTAAAGTTTTACATAAGGAGTCGCATTGGCGAAAACGAAAGTTTATTGAAGCTGCGTTTATAATGCAGAATAAAGAAGTTTTTAGTCAACCATGCACGGACATACGAAACATATGGAAACCACTCCTTAAGGAAAACAGACGTCTTATCCGAAAAATATAAAATTATTTTTTATTAAATTTTTATTTTATCGCTCCATGTTAAATTTGAAAGTTTGAAGGCAATTATCTCAAAAACTAATTGATAGATTTTTGAAATTTTTACACGATTATAAGGACATTCAAAAGGCCTTCAAAACAAGGTATCAGTAGACCCACTTTTCCCGTTACGTGTACGATGACGTTAACTGTCACCATACTTTTCCATACATGTGCGGAAAAGCAGTTTTCTTTGATTCGTGCAAAATTAAAGACCAATTTTTACAAAAATTAGTATACTTTAACGATGTTCGTAGGAAAAATAGAGTACAAAACATAATAAAAAGTAACTTATATCTTACATTCGCGTGTCGTTTCACTTGACTAGCGCCTCGTTCACAACATTCACGCTCGTATGGAATTCATCACTTTCGTCTTTGTTAAACTATAATTGTAGTTGGGGATCTAAGGGTAGTTTGATAAAATCCTTTTTTAATGTTTAATTAGTGTTTATATATTATCAATTTATTACCAATTATTGTCCCAAAAAGAACATCCCACCAGTGATGTCGCCTATCCGTGATCCTGCTTAAAGAACACAACATGGCCCACATCACACAGATTCCTAGTATAAGAGCTTTAAACATACTTCCAACTACTTGAGCTGGAAGCCCGTTATTCATTATATACTAAAAGGAAAAAACAAAAAACTTTCTTAAAAATCTATTTGGAAAAGCACACCGTTTTTTAAATATATTTATGCATAATAAATGCAAGGATTGTCGTCCTTCCTTAAATCCTCAAATTTAATTTTTGCTAAAGCTAGTACAATCGTCAGTAAGACAAAATTTACAGTTATTTAAAAAAAAATATTTGCCAATCTGAAAAGATACATCAAGTAAAGGTAGGAAATCGCAATCATCTAAAAGTTAAATATTTGCTGATAAAAACTAATATTGCAAATTCCATTTAGCTGATTTAACATTTAGATTTTCTGAAGGTTTATAATTAGAATGAGAATTAGGAAAATGTAATCAATAACCACCAAGTAAGGTGTCTATCAAACCGATTACAAAATTATTGTAAAATGTTATACTACTTATTTTTATTTGTACATGTACATGCAGAATAATTTTAGATATTATGTACAAAACAAGGCAAATTATTATTTGCATTATTTTAGGATTTAAATTTCAAGTAAACATAATAGTTTAGGCCGTACATGTGATATTTGAGCGATATACTGCGTTTAAAGACAGATGCAACACACTTGGTATGGATAGACATGAGACTTCCCCGCAGCGGCGTAGCGTGCCTGAAGGGGCGGGGGGGGCCGACAGCTAAAAAGGGCGCCTCTCAAAAATCTTGCGACCAAAAAAAAACAAAAAAAAAAAAAATGTCATCATGTCGTTACTTTCCTTTAGCGCCCACTCACTTGGCCGTTGCCGGCCCGACTTAATAAAGCTGAGGGCGCTTCGGTCACCCATGGGGCGCCAGTACCCTCGGGGCGGGGGGGGGCGACATACCCCCCGCCCCCCCACGCTACGCCGCTGCTTCCCCGAGCATTTTACAAAGGAGAACCACCCTCCAGCCTGGCAGAGGGTGGTTCCCCTCCCTTAAACGTACCTTTTGACAGTTGTTTGCTAATAACTCCAAAACTATCTAACTTGTAAAAAAACCTTTAGAAATCATTTTTCGAACAGACAAAATTTTCTTTTCACCGATTTACATAAGTCCCTTTTAAAGGCAGTCGTGCACGTGCCATAGGCGTCCCAAAAAGGGGTACATTTTTAAAATCAAAATTCTTGTTTTTTTATGGTATTTTTTATCCTTAACACATTGTTTTTCTCCAACAAGTATTTTTAGTTTTAAAACCCATTGTATACGGTTACTTAGGGTAATTATTAGATATGCACCTCCCGGTTATTCGTTATCTTTCTTTAAATGCGAGAATCGAACAGAGCTTTTAACCAAGAAGCGTCAAAAAGTCATGCAGTTTCATTGTATTATGAACCATTAATAACCTTAATTAAACGCTCTCTGTTAGAGTCTCGCATTTAAAGAAAGAGAACGAATAACCGGACGGTCCGTCGCTAATAATTGCCTATTTTATATTGGTTAGATATATATTTCTAAAATAAATCCTAAAAATTAATGTGTTTCTAGGACCCTTTAAATAAGTTAACAATAATTGTACATTCATTTTTGTAACTCTCTGAGATAAAGTCCCCTCAAATTATTTTAAGGCGGCTGTTTTCGAAAGATATATCTAAATTATATATGTATTTGTATAGAATGGATTTTAGACCAAATATACTTTTTTGAGAAAAACAACGTTTGAGAATAAAAAATACCACAAGTAAAAACAAAAAATACCACAAGTAAAAACAAAAACTTATATTTTAGAGATTTACCCAATGGTTTCAGAGGAGACTTACATCGATAGAAAGGGCATTTCGTCTGCACAAAAAATAATATCTAAAGGATTTTTAAAAAAGTTGACCGTTTTTAAATTATTAAAAATAAACTGTGAAAATCACATTTAAGGGAAGGGAACCGTCCTCCTGCCAGGGGTGGGAGGGTAATTGCCCTTTGCAAAATGTTCGGGGGAGTTTTATGTCTATCCATACCAAGTGTGTTGCTTCTCTCATTAAGCGTAGGGCCTAAACTAGGTTCGCCAATTTTTTTGTCAAAATTACCTCGCTGAAATGAGGTTTTCAACTTCATTGAAAATAGTACAGTGATTAGTTATACGCGATTAATTTATTTGATATAAGTTTGAAAATGGTGCATTATCTCCGGAGGAACCTAATAGATTTTTACTAAACTTAGCTAGGAACATCTTCCGAAATATAGGTCTTCAACAGGCAAAGCCGCAGTAATATCAGTTTACAGTCTTGAGCTCTACCTGAGCATAAACAAAAAAATACACACACACCGCCATTTAATGATGGAATTCATATTGTTAACTTAACTTTATAAAGTCAGTAACTGTTAACATTAGGGACTTATTGCAATAAAGTCAGGCAGTAATTGTGACGGGCACTATTCTGACAGTTTCGCATTGTAAGAACAGCTGTTTTCTTTTAAAATTAGGCCCTTGTGTACCATAAGAGCTGGAACTAATAGTACCGCCATTATTAATGGAAAATAGACGACTGGATTTATAAGTTCGACATTGGTATGTCAGTCTTGAAAGATCAGCTGTCAGTTTTCAAAGGAAAACTGTCGAATAGTGCCAGGCAATTAAATTAAGTGAGCCCTAAATTTTCCATTCTATTACTTACCGCACAATAGATTGCAGAAAACCATGATATCGACGAATGACCACTTGGAAATGATCTTGAAGAGTCCACCAAGTCCACTGTACCAAATCTTCCAGTATTAGTACATGTAAATGAATAAATATATTCTCCTCGAGTACAGTTTATGTTAGTATCAGGTTGACATAAGTCAAAAAAGTCTGGCCTATGTTCCCCCACAATTCCTAGAAAATAACGTAATTTTTAATATAGTAAAATTTGGCACCTTTAAGAATATTCGATACGGTTCTGTTCGGATTCACACCCTCTAGGATCCCAGAAAAAAAGTCAGGGAAGTTTTTTTTTAATATACTGGTTGGGTTCGGTTCGGTTTGGTTCGAATTTACACCGGGAAAAATAGCACATTTAAATCGCGCTTTTGTTACTCGCGATTTTGTCACATCGTGCTTTTGTCACTCGTGCATTTGTTACGGCGATTTAGTTACTCACGCTTTTGTTACTCGCAATTTCGTTACATTGTGCTTCTGTTACTCGCGCATTTCGTACTCGCGCGTTTCGTACTCGCGGTTTTGTTACATCGCGCTTTTGTGACCGCGGTTTTTTTACTCGACTTTTTCCGAGAATTCTTGAAAAATGTACCTTTGATAAATTTAGCTAAGACCTGAGAGTCGAACGCAATTGGTACCCAAAATGAACCGCTTTTTCGCGCCTTTAAGACTGGTCACCGTTCATTGAAAAATTCATGAAGATAGCATTTGGCTACAAAAGACACGAATCCATTCTCTTCACTTCCCTCTTAAACATTATATTTATGTTTACTGTTATATTCGTTTTAGATAAATAAACCACTAAATTCTGTAAAATGTTCTAAAGCAAAAGGTAAATGACCGATTTGAAGCGTTTCCACGATTATCAGTTTAAAAACCCTGTTATATAGCGACAAGGCGACTTTATCTATATAAATTCTATCCAGTTACATCACAAAATATCTTAGACCACCCGTTCTCTTTTTTAAAACCTAGGGGCTGGATATTTTCAATGATCTAAAAAATTACTCTAGTACGCTCGATTGATTGGTGGTAGCTTCTTTCAACTTTTGGTGACGACTAGGAGTGGCCTATTCAGACTTGTAGTCCGTTTTTCGAATATAAATGGACATAAATTAAAAATAAAATGATGTATAGGAAAAAAAAACGAATTCGAATTCCTTTTCTATTAAAAAAAAACAGACTTAACTGCTTAGATCGTCACCGGAAATTGAAAATACTACTAATTGAAAGAACGTATCAATATGTCTATAAAAAATTCCATCCCTCTAGGTTATAAAAGGGGTGGACGGGTGGTGATTTTACTAAATATAAACTATTACAGCATACGGCACTCCCCCAACCACCTCATTGCAAAATAATATAATATGCTCAGCACAATCCTCTAAATTCTAATCGTTTACAGCACAATAAGACTATAAGGGTGGGAAAGGATTAATTTTAAATAAACGTTCCCGTATATTTTTTAATGTTTTGTATAGCATGATTTCAGTTGTATTTTGAATAATAAATGAAATAATTGCAACATGAAGGGGTGAATCGGGATGAATTTAAAAACATTAATTAATTTTATATGATGTTATCTACGTATTTATGTGGGCAAGTAAGTATGACTCCTTATGACCATGGAATAAAATATTACAGGAAAGAGGTGATAGATGGTGAAACTGGGGTAGTTTTTAAAATAAGATATCGTATGTGTTTTCCAGCATTTTATGGGACGGCGATTACAAAAATTGCATTTTTTTTACTATCTGATGAATAATAATTCAAATCGGAGCAACCAAAAGGGCAAAAGGGTAGCGGTGGGGGTAATAAGGAAAATATTAAGTTGTACAGGGTATCCCGTATATTTTTACACCATATCTAAAACGTTTATTTGAAAAGATATCAAAATATAATAAATACACAAGTTTTATAATTTTTTACGAAGTTTAAGAATCTATATAACACCCTATATATTTTTTTGGACTTTTATATATTTCCTTTATAATTTCAAAAATACATATGTAGGGATTATTTTGTTTATTAGTGTTGGAGATATATGCGCTTAAATGTTTTAAAAACTTAAGTTGATAATCTCTAAAACATCAAGGCAGTCATGAAAAAGACAATCGTAGTGACACAAAAACTTATGTTGCTTTTTACTATTCCGTGGTGATTCTGCGCAGTAATGGGTGGCGCCGTAAGCCAGTAAAAACAAAAAATAATACAGTTTTTTTTTGATAAAAATAAATATCTAATACTTCATTGATAATTATCTACATAGCCTCCTTCATTATTAATACAATTTTGAAAACTACTGTGAATAGCTTGATAGATAGAATGCGCAGAACTTCCATTGACATCGACGAATGTCTGTTCTGTTTTCTTCTGTAGAATTTGAACAGGCTGGAAACACTTCAAATTCTACAAGAGAAAATAGAACAGACATTTGTCGATCTAAATGGAAATTCTGCGCACTCTATCTATTAGCTATTCAAAGAAAATTGATAAAAGTTATTCAAAATTGTATGAGTAATTTAATTTAAGTAATATATTTTTTTTTTAATTATTGTTTTTTGTTTTTACTGGTTTGCGGCGCCACACATTACTGCGCAGAATCACCACGGATGAGAAATATTAATAAATTATATAATATCCTACAAAAGCAACAGCATCACTTTTTGACTTTTTGTCAAATAATCCAATAAATATATCTGTGAAATCAGGAAGAAAAGATCTATAAAAATCAAAAATAATATACAGGGTGCTCAATTTTAAAAAGAAATTCTTAAACTTTGTTTTTAGGAGGAGAGAGAATTCAAAATGGGCGCCCTTCCAAAAAAAGAAAACACTGCCTGTCCCTTAATATCTTGTCTAATGTTCCCAATTCCAAAATTTATTAAATGCTGTTGTATGGTTCTTTTCTGATGTTTAATTTTGTATAGGCATAATAGCTCAGATAAGCAAGCACATTTTTTAAAACTCGATACCCTTAATCCTTTTCAACCGATTTGTTTTTTTGAATCAGCCACGTTGTGCTGCACGATTAGATTTTGCATTATTGTGCTGTTGTTATTATATTTTGCAATGACGTAGCTGGAGGCGTGTCTTGTGCTGTAATAGGTTATATTTAGTAAAATCGTGGAAGGCGAACCTGATAGTAGTACTAGTGTGGGGTAGGCTCAAGGCTTGGCGACTAGGCACATGAAGCGCTCTTTTCGCTTACCCCCGGGCATCACCCCTTGTGCGTCCCTCCTTCGCTAAGGAATCTGCCCGTCTAAGGCCAGAAGATCGGGCCAACTCAGATTTAGAAGTTTTTTTTTCTTAATCACGTCCGCTTTTTGATTTTATTAAAAGTTTGAAATTTTGGCTTTTTTGGATAAAATTTATGAATGAAAACTTTACATCAACAACCAAAGTTTGGGCCCTAGGTCTGGCCCATCTTAGCTCTGAAAATGGCCCACACCTAGGACCGAGACGTTGGTTGTTAATGTAAAGTTTTCATTAATAAATTTTGTCTAAAAAAGTCAAAACTTCAAACTTATAATTAAATCAAATTCAGAAGGTCCTCCGCCTCAAAGGCTTCCTCTTCTTGCCTCGTTTTATGGTTCACATGATAAGAAGAAATGCGCCGAGGTGTCGTCCTCGGTCCAACATCACTCGCATGTCGCATCCTGCATTACTCTCATCTTCGCCGGAGATGCTCCAAGAAATCCTAAATTGACAAACCTTACTGTTTGTATTGATGCGATGATCCCACGCTTAAATTTAAAAGCTCTGACTATTTCGTTTATAAGTCTATGAACTTACCTTTAGAAATCTCTGTTGCACCTTCCACAATAATTACACCATAGCAAAAATATTTTAAGAAGTAGTAGGTATGACCCAATGACGTTGTCGTAAATATTCCTCTAAACGACTTTTCTCTAAAATAGGCTTCAATCATTACCACAAATAAAATAAGGGATATTTCTCCTATTGCTAATATGAGGGGGGTTACTGTGTTCCCGATATATTTATGGGAAAATAAAGGATCTTTGCAAAAGAAACCTTGCTGATGTGATGGTATGTAGCCATAGTAGATAAGTGGTAATAATATTGATCCTAAAATAAATAATACGTAAACTTAGTTTTCTCAATTCCGGTGTTTAATGCATCAAAAACCAGAAAGGATAAACAGTGTGGCCAAATATCCTTTACAATAGATATTTACTTCAATTTTTTTGAGGATAAATTTTTTCTGTGCTTTTAAATTTACAAAAATAAATAATGATGTACATCTCCAAAGGCACCTCAAAATAAATTCACAAAAAAGTATAACCTAATCACTAAATTTACTATTTGTTTTTTCTTTAATTTGTTGTGTTTTGTGTTATAATGTTGAGTACGTTTTGTTTTAATATCTCGAAAACGGAAGTAACTACAAATCCCTTGTTAAGACTTATTGGTAGTACCCTTTAAATCCTATAAACTGTGAAAGAAAATCCAGTTTTTGAGATACAGGTTGAAAAGTGTTTAAATATTAGCAAGAATTTCTAATTTGAAAACAGGTAATATTTTAAGATCTTGAAAACGAAACCGGCTACACTACTTGTTAACACATGTTTTGTTAGTACCCTTTAGATTTATTAAACTGCGAGAGTAATTCTGTGGCCCCTGGTTAGTTTTTGAGATACATGGTGAAACGTGTCTAAATTTTCCAAACATGTAAAGATCTAATATCTCGAAAACGGAAGCGGCTACAAATTATTTGTTAGGACACGTTTGTAGTGCCCTTTCGGTCCTATAAACTGCGAAAGAAAATATTTGGTGCCCTAGTTAGTTTGTGAAATACAGGGTGAAAAGTACAGGTAAAAATTTCAGATCTCAAAAACAGAAACCGCTACAAATTATTTTGTAACACATGTTGGTAGTACCCTTTAAGTCCTATAAACTGCGAAAGCAAATATGTGGTTCTTTGGGTAGTTTTTGATAGAGTATAAAGAGTGTTTAAATAATATTAAGAATGTCAAATTTGAAAACACTAAAAATTTAATATCTTGAAAACGACAGCAGCTACTAAATTCTGCGATTATACACAAGTTTAATTAAGGCGCTAGGAAGTATAAAGGCAACTTTGTGACCCTTCTGTGAGTTTTACAGATACAGAACAAAATATATTGTTTTAAATTTTTTTAACATTTTTTAGGAATGCAAAATAAAAATCCTACATCATGCATTAAAGTACTTTAAGCAGTTTAAGCTACAAATTATGCTTTTTGTTTGAGATCAATATCTTCAACGACAACCGAGATACAAGGTGGTCCCTCACCTTACTCGGCGCACAGTACTCCAAATTTTGTATTATTTTCTTATTTTCACTTAAATGTTAAATGCGTTCTTAGTCGTATATAGTCGTAATAGCGGTAGCGAATTGGAACGGTTTTTTGTAAGGCTAGTGCAAGGTTTTTGGGTCAATCTTATTATAATTAAAAAAAGAAAACTATGGCTTTTTTGCTATTTTTTAATACTGGTTACACATCGCCATTCCAAGCTAAAAATAGTGGCGTTTCAATCATCTTTGTATCGTATTTAAGTCCAAAGTTATGAGGTGGCCCCCCAACTTTACCGTAGTCACAGGGGTCGCCAACCACTGTAGCTACAAATTTAATTTTTCAGCAACAAATTAGTTACAAATTCTGGCATAAGGGAACGTCCTTAAATTACGTCACGTAAAAATTAAACACATTAAACAAATATTCAGTGTAACGCAAAGCCAAACCCCCCCTTCCCCCCTTGACAGTTACGTAATTTAAGGATAGACCCTAAGAAGTTTGGTGGCCCCTTATTATAGTGGCCACTTAGCTTTACTTACGTAGAATACGTATTAATAAAAGCGTAATTCTATAAGGAATTACAAATTTTATGTAATGTTTTAAAAATTCAAAGTGACAGATAAAATTTAATTTGATAGCTATATTATTTATTCAAAAAATTATCAAACATAATTTTCAAAAATTCCCTGCTATATTAACATGCTGTTTTTACTCTGTACCCCCCAGGGGTGGATGGGCAATGTGGGAAAATTTAAAAATTTACGGAGGGCCGGTGTTGTATGGGCCGTTGTCTCAATGGCCGCTGCCTTATGGGCCGGTGCCTTATGGGTCGGTGCCTCGTGGGCAGGTGTGTTATAAGCCGGTACTCTATGTGCCGGTACCGGTCACGGGACAAAAATTTAAATTAACTAGCGACGACGACGATAAGTGCTACGTATGCCAAAATAAAAAATATTGACGTACTCGGGCTGAGATATAAAAAGAGAAAACCACTATAGTAATGATTTTACGAATTTTGCGCTTAAAAAATCCATAAAAGATGGTAATGCGCTGGCTATTTTATGCATTAGCAGTAATCTTTTGGAAGAGTTAAATGTTAATTTAGTATCACAGTACTCTAAAAAAAATATGGTTTACAAAAGAAACCGGACTATTCTTTCTTGGGCAGATCCAGCGGAACCAGAGTGGGCCGGCCCTCTTCTCCCAGATATAAAACTTTTTTTTAATTCTGATTATAAGTAGTTTCTTATAAAATGTATCTGTGCTAGCTTTTGCACATAAATTAACATATTTTTCAAAAATTATGGCCTGTGACGCATTTTTTCTTTCGATTATGGTAAAGTTCAGATCTATTTAAAACAGCAAAGAAAAAATATTTTGGTTTTTGGTGCGCTTTACCTCGGAGATCCTGGATCCGCTACTGATCTTACAACACCAATAATATATAATTAGTAGGCATGTATATTTGGGTCTTTGTTTAAAATGGATAGGAGACATGCATCATGTTGGGAGATTAAAATCTGTGTTAAAGCTAACCTTGGTCAATTGATCAATCCTAATCCGTCCAGACACTAATACCGTAAAACGAGGTTACTTTACTCCACTTTTTTGAGTTAATTCGAAAAATTCAAAGAAATAACCAACAATTATACCTTAAAAAATGTTTTTTTGGTTTTAATGAAAAAAACATTGTTTAAGTGATTAACAAAGGACATTTTTATTACAATATACTTTTTTTAACTTGAAAAGTGGAGCAAAGTTTCCCATAGTCCGAGGTTACTTTGCCCCACTTTATAAAATATGAAAAAAAACATTGTTGTTTTATATGTTGGCGCAAACTACACCCAATATTTAGTTAGGTTTTCCCCAAACATTCAAAATGGTGAATAAAAAATTTCAAAATATTGGTTTTTTAAGTTTTTATTGCATAGAAATCGATAACCGCACTAAACACCAAATTTTTCGAGGTCAAATTTTAAAGGAATTTTAAGCTGCACTTCACTCTGGTATTAGCTCGAGACTACTAAGCCGAAAACAGCGGCTACCGCGTCTTGAAAAGTCAAATTCGCAACGGATAATTCACGCGTGGTGGCGTTGTAGTGCATGCGCAGATTTTTAATGGAATATCTAAGAAGTTTTTTTTGCATTGGAGCAAAGTACTATTATTACGCGAATTAAAGTAAAATCTAAAATTATCTAGAAACAAAGGAAAAAATATGTATTTAAATGTGAGTTTCCTTTTAACGTGGAGAAGTTGATAAACTTTATAAAAAACATTTCAAAAAGCTTTCTTCAAGCCAGTTTAAATATAATTACCTTACTGTGCTTGTTGTACCCGACTTTGCACTGTTTTACCCCTGAAAACCCGCCGCCTTAGCAAAGAAGCAGATTTGCAGGTTGAAACCACGGATCACCTAACAAAAGGTGATCCGTGGTTGAAACTTTCTAATATCGCTAGAGGGAAACACACAGATTTCGAAACTTACTAGTATAATAATAATTTTAATAGATGTCCACTTTAAGAATTTCATCGTGATAAGCTTAATTTCGTGTTTGGATATTGGTCGGCGTTTTCAGATTCTTTTAAAGACAAAACAAAGGATTTTGATTTATTTACCATTTTAATTTTGAAACCTAAAAAAAACACAAAGCCGTACCTAGGGGGGTCAAGTGGAATCAATCCCTCCCCCCCAGAAATGGTAAAAAATTTGTGTTTACAGAGATTTCTCAGAAAACAAAAAATAGCCAAAAAATTGCACAAGCGCAATTTTTTATTTGAATTTTTTAATCCCCCCCGATTTTTTTTCCTGGATACGGCCATGAGCCAGTGTGTTTACTAATCCTATGTTCTTTTGAAATGTAAGTAAAACACTATCAATGGAACCGGCAACAAGTGTGTATGGGGCATGATCTCTTTTAGATAATAGATATTAATAGATAATAGATCTTTATTAGCCCAACAGAACATAAATTCCAATTACAGAGCTTAGATACCCCTGTTTCAATGATCCCCCCGACCTGGACGCATTAACCGATCATTAATTTGGTTACGTGCTACTTGGCTGGCCTCTTTAGTTAGTATATGCACCATTATGGGGTTGCATTTAAGGCCAAAGGCACAATTAAAAATAATAAAAATACAAGCAACTAAATAGAAAAGTTTGACTTTGGTGAAAGGCCCTCAATATATTTTGAGAGTTGTTTTACATCAGACATCATATCGCCCCCTTAGTAAAACAACTAGATAACTCGAAATTTCTGCATTTTGAGTTATCCAGCTAAAGCTGACCTATTTTTCAACTTTTCTGTTTTTAAGGCAACATCTAGATATTTTGTAGGAGTAACCGAACTCGTTTAAAGACTGAAAGAGTGACAAGAAATAGATAACTCCGAAAATGTATATTTTATAAAAAGATATCTATCAATTTTAAGTTATCTAGTTGTTGCACTAAGGGGACGATATTATCCAGGGCGTCTAACACTTGAATTTCGCTTTTATTTTTAATTTTGATTGGACCTTAAAGTAGACCTTGTATTTTCTACCTACAGCCCACTACGGCCTTATCAACGGGTTCGGTTCGGTTCGGTTCGGTTCGGTTCGGTTCGGTTCGGTTCGGTTCGGTTCGGTTCGGTTCGGTTCATTAGGTATATAATGCACCCGTAGTATAAAAGGTGGCCAACTCTTAACAATTCTCATGGAAACATAAAAACTGCCTTTACTGCATCTCTATACAGGGCGTAGATCCTCATGTAGACCTGTTATTAGTGATAGAGCACGTAAAAATAAGCAAAAAATTTATATTACATGAGGGTCAACACTTTCCTGTTTTTAAGCGCCCGACGTGTCTAATTATGATGTAAAATTGTAATTCTTTTTTTTAAATAACAACTTGATAGTCCACAGTACACTGGTCTATTTTTGAAATGATGAGTAACAGGATGAAATTTTTTAAATACAGTAGACTCGCGCTAACGTGAACTAGCGTTTATATGAACAACCAAAATAATGTGAACAGTAAAATATTTCTATGTTGATTCGGTAGTGTGATCAATAACATTTTTCTATAAGGTGAATTATTTACAAACATCTAAATAGACCTGTTTTGAGCACCTGAACTTGCTTGTAATATGTATGCTTTGCCTCATTCACTTGTTGCAGTTTGCTTAAAGAGCTAAGAGGTTAAAGTACTAGTAGCCTATCTTCCAAAATTGTTAAAAATAAGAAGAATGTTATGGCAAATCCAAAATTTTAGAAGAACATTAAAATGGTATGAGCGTCACCGCATTGGCCAAAAAATATCAAATAGCAAAATCTAGAGACTCTGTATCGCAGCCAACGATAAAGACCCGCCATGGCACGTTATAAGCAAGTCGGCGGTCACGTGATCTTAGGAGTTCCAGGATTCGTATTGTATTGCTTAATATATTATATGTTTTTACACAATTTAAATAAATTGACCAAATATTTTTGTTCTCATATAGACAAAAATTGAAAAAAATATTTTGCTGATATATGTGTTTATTATGGATAAAATAACTGAATCTATAAATTAAAAAATTACATAAAATTTGCACTCTAATATCTTCAGGTACATATATTAGGTACATAATATTGTTAGTTACTTTAAATCTATACAAGTCTTTTAAAATTGGACATAACAAACCTAAGCTTTACCTTTTTAAATTTTTCTTTGTCTTGTCACAAAGTTTAATATATATTTCATCAATGTGTAAGTTAACTACCAACTCATCTTTTTTTAAAAGCTGTATCTTACTTTTTAAATATTGCACACAACCGGAGGGATTACTATCTGTTAACGATATTTTACAAATCAGTTTTTTAATATTGCGAGGGTGCAGAAGACATATTACCTTAGTTTTGTAAATTGACATGTATGCACTGGATGACTGGATAAACAAAGATGTAGTCAACATTAAAGTGTATCCACAATATCTTCGATTCTCAGGTGACCTTTTCAAGAGACCTAATCGTTCAATAAGAAATGACAATTGAACACATTTTTCACTCTCACTATCGAAAATGTCTCTAAGGATGTCTATTACTGGATCAATCTTATCTTTTACCACTTCTTTCCCGATTGTAATTTTCATTTCAATAAACTGCATTAGCTTTCAACTTGTCGAGGTTTTAAGATACTTAAGGAGTTTTTCGCAACCAATCCACTGGCAAATTAAAATTTGACACATATTCGGTTTCAGTTTTATAGTTGGACCGACAATCAACAAAACACGTTCGCGGCATTGTTTATCTTATGGGTATTTTCTTTTTAATTTAATCATTAGCCATTAATTATTTTAACGCAAATCACGACAGTCTTTTTCGTGCGCTGCGTTATTTTAATAACTTTGATAAAATTCACATAAAATTCGTGCCCGAATTAAAAAAAAAATCGACGTAAACAAACATACCAAAACTGAAAACACACATGTTTTATAATGACAGCTGGCCGGGAGGCGTTCTTTTGTGACCCTCCTACGGTCACGTAATATTTCCGCGCCCGGGCCGGTCTTTCTCGTGGGCTGCGCTCTGTATGTATGAGATATTTAAAAAAAATTGAGACGCGACAAACTCTTCAAAGTCAAATCAATTTAAGTCAAAATCAAAGGATGAAAATATGGGTTCTCTATAGTCTAGCGATGTTTAGAGAGAGACGCACCTTCTATCCATGGTAATTCATCAGCGTTGGAAAATAAAAATAAACGTTTTATAACATACAGGGGGTGACCGACAAACATGTTTGTTTATATGTTGCATGATGATTGATGTCACTCAACGTATACGATTTAAATTATAAAAAACCCGCCGCCTTAGCAAAGAAGCAGATTTGCAGGTTGAAACTTTTTAATATCGCTAGAGGGAAACACACAGATTTCGAAACTTATTAGTATAATAATAATTTTAATAGATGTCCACTTTAAGAATTTCATCGTGATAAGCTTAATTTCGTGTTTGGATATTGGTCGGCGTTTTCAGATTCTTTTAAAGACAAAACAAAGGATTTTGATTTATTTACCATTTTAATTTTGAAACCTAAAAAAAACACAAAGCCGTACCTAGGGGGGTCAAGTGGAATCAATCCCTCCCCCCCAGAAATGGGGCCTGGCCGGGAGGCGTTCTTTTGTGACCAACCTACGGTCACGTAATATTTCCGCGCCCGGGCCGGTCTTTCTCGTGGGCTGCGCTCTGTATGTATGAGATATTTTTAAAAAATTGAGACGCGACAAACTCTTCAAAGTCAAATCAATTTAAGTCAAAATCAAAGGATGAAAATATGGGTTCTCTATAGTCTAGCGATGTTTAGAGAGAGACGCACCTTCTATCCATGGTAATTCATCAGCGTTGGAAAATAAAAATAAACGTTTTATAACATACAGGGGGTGACCGACAAACATGTTTGTTTATATGTTGCATGATGATTGATGTCACTCAACGTATACGATTTAAATTATTTTACTGTAACGCCAATGAAATTGGCAAGAAAATAACATAACCAAAAAATGTTAATTTCAGTGACTCTGATGAGCTTGTCGCGTCTCTCTCTAGTAAAAAAATGTCATGCATAGAGGATATCTAGCAAAATCTACTATTTGTGCCATCAAAAACCAAGCAAAAACATTGAAGAAAAATTAAGGTCCGATAAAATTAAAAATATTAAACTGTATTTTTTCCTTTATTTAATAAATAGATGCCTTTAAAATATTAATTTTTTTTTGTAATCTTAGTAATGTGTACATCTCGATTAAATGAACTAGCCTAAAACTTTTTGTGTTCATGTTACCGCGAGTCTACTGTAGTTTTATTTTGCCGAGACGATAAACTTTTTCCACTGCAAAAATTCCCAAAAGTGATTTATAACAGAGTACAAGGGCGCAGAAATCTTTTGAGCTTCGGACCGACTAAACCAAGCAAGCGATTTTGATGACAATTATGAAAAATTTGTAAAAAAAATAAAGACGTAAAAAGAAGGAATCGATAATATGTTGGTGTATCATGTCTCACTAGAAACTTTTTTTCTAATAATGAAATACATCAATAAAAGATTCCATTTATAAAAATTTCTAACAAAAAGAATTTTTTTTCGGAAAAAAATTTAATTTTATAATTTTTTAAACATAATTTTTATCTCTTATTATTGTTGCTTTTGTTTTTATATACGACTTTGGCAAGTTTCATTTTTCACTGCGTTTTTTAGACAAGTTATATCAAAAAATTTAACTAAAATACGCGCTAATTTTTTTTACAATAATTGTTAATTGATCCAAAAGCAGAGGCATAGATTATACAGGGTGTTATTGAATAAGATGACAATATTGAAGGAGGTCACCTGTGGGTCCATTTTGTAGATACAGAGTGTTAAAAATCTTTAAAATGTCCTCTCTAGAAATTTGGTAAACACTTTATATTCATCAACAGGCATTTGTTAATATATAAAAGGTTTCATTTTACCAGTGGTGTTTCTGCCGGAATTGCTTTCGGTAATTTAAATAAACTGTTTATTCTCAATTTATTTCTTTATACAACAACTGTTCGTCAAACTAAAAAAATCAAAAGGTGACCTTTGTTAAGCATAGAATACCAATATCAAAAATAATTTTAAGAAAATCAATGTTGTATGTACCAGTAGCGGCTCGTGTTTTTATTTTTAAAACATCTTTATTGGTTTTTATTTTAATTTATGCAATTCTTTATAATTTATCTATTACATATATGAAATTGCTTCTGAAACTCATAGTAGCGTAGAACACGCTGCCACATGTTTTCGGCAGCCTATATGAGCGACAGTGATGGATCACCTAACAAACAGATAAATAAGCAGGCTGGCCGTCTTTGATCTCGGAGAATTCAACGATGGCCGAGCATTGGGAATCAAACTCAGAGCCGGACTAAAATAAATTTATCATAAAATATGAATGTTTCAGATTGTTGATGCGAAAAAATATTTTTACTGCCAGAAATAATAAAAACATTAAAATAGTTTTGTTTTGCTAAAAATGGGAGCTAAAATGAATTTTAGAGTCTCGGCCGCGTAAAAATATTATATCTTGTCCGCTGTAGGGGACTATGGAAATAATGTGTTCTATTGAATGAGAGATATGGGAAGCACTAAAAGAGGTCTTCTTCTTCGTTTAGAATACATTAGCATCTTGTCGTTTCCAGCATACAGCCAAACACAAAAAGAAAAAAATTGATTGCTTGTTTTGTTGTATTGGGATAACATTTATTAAGTTTGAAGAGGAGTAAAATTGTCAATTTTAAATATAAGGAATTTGACATTGTAGAGTAATTTCTTAATTTACTGGAATCAGATATTATTTATTAGTTTTAAAAAAAAAGTTTAAGGAGATACAGGGTGACCAAATGATCTTTACAATTAGCACAAAATTGCTTCACGGTAAATTAATATTTTAAAATTTAGTAAAATCCAATATTAAAAAAAATAGTTGTTTTATATGTATTCTTAAAAGTGTAAATAGTAGCATAATAAAAAATTATAACAAATTTGTGTCAAAAACTCTTGACCAATTGTTATATAATAGTGTATTATACAGGGTTTAATTTAAATGATGCATGAAACTTTAAGGGGTTGAGGAAATGGTCAAAACAAAGATTTTTTTCGCATTACATTTAGACCTCTTTGTTTTTACAGGGTGTTACACTTAGCATTTTTTTCCATTTTTTGTTTGTTTCTTAAAAGTTATAACAGACCATTAAAATTTTGTGGAATTATGCATTACCATAACGGTAATAATTAAGTTTCAAAATTATTCAAAAATATCTAAAAATATTGAAACGTATTACCCAAAAATCTGTTTTAAAAATGTTAATAAATTTAGTGCTAAAATACATTTTTTGTCTTTTTATTAAGGGTCCTTTAGATGGATAGGGGACAATTCGCCGCGGACAATTCGCTTTGGTCCAATTCGCCGCGGGGACAATTCACCGTGAGATTTTTTGTTTTATGATGTTACCATTGGGATTTGTTTAAACAGTTGTATTTAGCTTGACCTCATATATATTTGTTTGATTATAACTTTTTTTAAAACCTTTCCAACATTTTTTTTGTTAGGAAAATAAATAAAATGGCGAATCCAAAATGGCGGATTTTTCCGTTTATGGACGGATTTGTATCTAACTCGGACTGATAAGATTTTTAAGGTCGCTGATCATTATTTTTAACTTAAATTTTAAAAAATCAAAATGGCGATACATGGCGGATTTTTCCATTTTTAAACCGATATGCATCAAATTCAGAAGTTTGGGTATTTCAGGTCGGTTCCCATTTTGATTTTTTTTAGTTTAAGTTAAAAATAATAATCAGCGCCCTGAAAGATCCTAAAGTTTCTAGTTTGATGCATATCGGTTCATAAGTGGCAAAACCGCCATTCTACATTCGTCATTTTATTTATTTTTTCCAATTAAAAAATGCTGGATTATATAGTTACCACCAAATATATAGTTGGAAAGTTTGAAAACATTATTTTTATAAAAAAATATTATATGAAGTCAAGATAAATAAAACAATGGTAATATCATGAAACAAAAATTTCGCATTCGGCAGTTTGTCCCCGCGGCAATTCGATTGGCGGCGATATGTCCCCGAGGCAAAACGAGCCGCGGCCAATCAGCCAGCCGCGGCGAATCAGCCGCGGTTAATCGGCTGCGGCGAATTGTCCCCTACCCTTTTAATTTATGAACCTCTGCTTAATTTAAGGATCAAAATACCAATCTACAAATTTCCCTTTTCTACAAACTGAGCTTATGCCGCTGTTTCATACAAAACACCAAAAACTTTCTAAACGAAGCATAGTTTATATCTTGTTTTTTAGGATCTAATGGCGGCGAATTTTTAAATTTGAGATAAATATAACAAATCCTGCAAAAGTATAAAAAAATAAAAAAACAAAATCAAAGGGGTTGCAGATCTATATGTCCTTAAGAACTGTTTGTACTTAAATCATTTACAGATTCATCTCATAGGACATTTAATTATTGAACACCTGGTATAAGATATGGCAAAAATTTTTAAAAAATCGAAAGATAAAATAATGTATAAGTTTACCTTATAGGATTCTGCGGAAATCGAAAATTACTTCGATTAAGAGTATACCGTCGTGTGGATCTACAGTTTCTTACGGCACAAACCGTTCCCATTGTTTAAAATCAAAAATAACATATATCAAATACAAAAATCACAACTACACACGACTAATGCTCAACACGTACTAAAAGTTTAAAAAATATTGAAATACAGAATGCGCCTCTGGAGTGGTTGACCCCCACATGGCAGGCTGCGTGAAAGATGCGCGTAGCACCCCCCACCACCTGAGTTCGCTATCTGTTTGTTAGGTGTTTGTTAGGTGATCCGTGGTGAGAGGGCCAATGTTGGGCATTTTAGCCTTGTTTAAGTTTAAATAGGAAAAATCAAAGAAATTTTGTGCCTGGTTCAGTTACTCGTTTTACTTGCATTGTTTATATGCATAGAGCATGAATGTTTTAATTTACGCCCTTTGCAATACATTTAATTATTACAGCAGAACTTTTTGATAAATTTACAAGGCTGAATTCGTTTGGGAATGGGTAAGTTTCTTTTAAAAAAATATAATGAGAAACCCCAAACATAGTAGTTATGTTTTTTAATGACTTGTGGGTAAACATTTGGGCGCAACACCCTGATTTTTTTTTACTTACTTAAAATTCTGGCACTACCATGTTGTATTGATACGAGCCGCCGCTGTGCTTTACCATTACTTTCTTTAAAAATACTGAAAGCAATTCCCACACGAACGCCACTGGTCGAAATCAAAAACATATTTAGCATCAAAAGGTGTCTCTTGATAAACATAAGGTGTATAGGTGGCAAATCTCACAAAATTATCTAGCGCAGTATCACAGATATTAATAGAATATTAGATATAAAAATATTTAACACCCTAAATCTCAAAAGTTAAGCCGTTTAGGACATATTAGGGACTTATTGGAATAAAACCTGACTTTATTTTGGAGTCGACTTTGTTCTGACAGATTTAAAAAGAAAAATGTTAAAATAAACTTTCATTTAATACATACAGAAATTAATAAATTCGGTTCCTAAAGGCCAAATTTTGAAGGAAAGCAGATGTTTTTTATATGTAAATCTGTCACAATACGGTCGATTTTAAAATAAGGTCAGGTTTTATTCCAATAAGTGTCTAGTAACGTTTTTTTATTAAAATAGGCCCAAAAATTGCCTTTTTTAATATAAGCATCTTACTCAGTAAAAGAGTAATCAAATTACTAGTAAATCGTTTATAAATTAAAATTTTGCTTGATCAACTCACCAATGACGGCCACCATAAAATTTAAATAATAGGAACATGGATAAGGAGGCTTTATACACATCTTTAGAGATTCTTTAGTAAGTTCACCATTTTCATCGAGGATTCGAAAATTGACCTGTTCTATCACTATATCATTATTTACTTTAGCAATACCATTTTCATTGATTTGTGACATATTTTCTCGTTTTCTAAAACTATAACATTTTAATTAATTTGTATTCATTACATACACATTTTACAGACATTTGTAAAACAAAAAATCTAACACTAATTTATTAATAAAATACAAGGTAAAATTTCTTGATCATTTCCTAAGTGATTTGGTAAATATGGATGTTTTCCAAGTAAATTTATTTACCCATCACTCGGGGAATCTCCAAAATCATAGACTGTTTTTAAAATATCTAAACATGTTGAAAATTGTCTTATTACTTATCTTCTTTAATAGTTCGGGGCCTAAGCCGGAAATTTAGGGGCTTGTCTGCATTTTCGCGTACCGTGACGAAATTTGGCACAGAGGTAACAGACACCTAGGAATGCCATTCTAGATGTGGTCCTCCGATGGAACCCAGTGCAGGGCCAAGATACAGGGGCTTACTTGAGAGTGGAAAGGAAAAATTGATAAACTAAATATAAAACTAGTTTCGCGTAAACTTTTTGTTTCTTTAAGCTTTTAGCTATGTAGCTTATAAATTGAAAAAAAATATATTAAAATTAAACGTTGGAAATAAGTTTTTTTTTTGAGGGGAGAGGAAGCAAAATGTAGGAGGCTAAATTGTTCAAATCTTATTCCGTCTAAAGTGGTCGTGTGGGGTATCGATTTCTAGGTAATTTAGTATTCTAAACCAAAATAAATACTAATTGAGTCAATATGTCAAACTGTTCACATGATATGTCAAAACTGACACCTTAATCTAGTTTTACCCGAGAAGAGCCACCAACTATTCTCGGGTTTACGCCAGGGATTATTAAAAATACCTGACCAAGCCTTAATAAAAAATGAATTCAAGTATCTAGAATTTTGAATTTTTAACATAATCTGCCATTTCTTGGGCACCAAAGCATACACTTTTAATAAAATTACATAATTGCATCCTGTTTGAGATTGGTCAGAAGTGATGATTAAATAGATATTTGAAAAATAATGATAATGCACATTAAGTAAAAAATATTTTTTATAAAATTAAAGTTACTGTATTTTTCATTAATAACTTTTAAGTTAAAAATAAAAAGTTATAAGACAGCTTTTATTTATATTTAAAAAAAAATCGATTGCTGGTACTGTATACTATGTGTATCCTTTAAAAATAATTTTTTTACTATAACTCACCTACGCTTCGTTTAATTTTATTCTTGTTCCACCAATTTAGTGCGGAAAAAATATTAACATTGTGCCTAATAACTTAACCGACCTTTTTGACAATAACAAAATTAACAATATTACCGACTTTAATTCGAATACCCTGTATGTTGTAAAATCTCTAAACTCTCTTCTGTATATTTTCTAATTTTATAAGTGCTGGAAATAATGTTGTACGTATTAAAAAAAAATTATATATTGACAAAAGAAACACCCTGTATTTTCTTACAATTACAAAGCTAAATGAAAAAATTTACACCAGGTGAGAAAAGCATTTTTCTAGTTTTAAAAGTTGTAAAATTCAAAAAGTATCTTAAACTGCATAAGCGGTATGACCTAAAGCTTGAGACTACTACTTTTTACATGATTTTTTAAATATCACCGTGCATCGTTCAGCATATTACAAAATTACTCAAACATTAATATTTGTATCATAGCCTGTAATAAGCCGACAAATTGTGCCAAGTTTCATTGCAAAATTTTTATTAACTCAGTAGCTAAAATAAATAATGTAATAAGCAGTAAAAATGACAGCAAAGTTGTTGTCGCCCAGTATGTACATTCGGAAAAAGGTAATGATGTAGCGCTTATCACAAAAATAGAGTAGGATAAATGGTTTATTAAGGAGAATATAGTGATTGCAATGAGATGTTTATTTGACACATCTAGAGTAATTTGAATTTTCAGCACTAAAATAAAAAATTATGAAAAAACTTTATTGTATAGTTAGTTTTTAACACTCTGTACAAAATTTTTTATTTAAGAAAATGAAAGCTGTACTAGTATTTTTGTAACTTACTGACTTTGAGTTTTCCATAGTGCTCTGTAACGTCGTCATATAAAAAACTACTTAAATTGATCATAAAAATGTCACTTATTTTTAAAAACAGCCTATATTTTTAACAGTTCAACAAAATTTTCATTTTCTTTTCGTAAAATATAAATAAAGGCTAAGTGTCTTTTATTTGGTATATATTTTTAAAAAATATCGTTACGTCTAAGAAATCCACATACCTTTCTATATTTTTAGATTTTTTCAATTTACAATTATTAATTAAAACCCCCCTGTACTCCGACCCTGTATACGTCACACCAGTCCAGCAAAACTTGTTTTAAAGAGAAGCAATTTGTTAATGCTTACAGTAAATTTTAGCAAGTTATCTTGCATAACTAACCGCCTGGAATTTTTTTTTCCACTAAACACCCACACCATAAATTTTTCAAAAAATTTTTATATTATTTTTTATTTCTTGGAAGAAAATAAAACAATATAACTTTTTTATCGCATAAAATGAAAACGTATATGTCCTTATTATCGGTACCAAGTTTCATGGCTCTAGCTTTACATTTAAATTTTATACAGAATTTTAACGAGATAGATGCAATTAAAAATAAAACACTCTGTATCTTTGCTCTGCACAATCGTGCCAAGTTTCATTACAGTACGCAAAAATGCAGACAAAAGTGGCGTAGGCTCCGGACTATAAAAAAAAACTAAATTGTGAAGTTCACAATGTGAATGACATAAGGCAATCCACACGAATTATGTAGAAAATAAGGCTTTTATTAATTTGGTCACAACTTTTATACCGGGTGGGCCAAAAAAAACCGGACAATCTTTTTTTCATTATAACTTTTGAACTTTACAATCGATTTTGCACTGCACTTGATAGAGAATTAATCAGGGTTTTGACTAAATGTATTTTTTTGTCCGCCATCTCAAAATATAAGATGGCGGACGAAATTAAAATGTACTTCTTATGTTGCGAGCATGTTTTAATTAATTTTTAAATGTAAAAGCTGCATTCTGGCCACGCACAACAAGTACGAACAAGCAAAATCGGTTTAGTGGTTCTAAAAAAAATATATTTTTGTTTCAACCATTGTTTTGCATATTGTACGATTGCCTTGCCAATCATGTCTGCATTTATTTCCTTATAAATTCATTACTACCAAAACGATTTTAATTAAATAAAAAACATCCTGGTGAGAATTGATTGCGTTTTTAAAGACCATGATCAAAATTTATCGCCATCTTAAACTTTAAGATGGCTGACAGAATCGTACTTGATTCTTCAAAATGGCGTGTTTATTCTTATTTTCCGAAAATGTTTTTTTAATTTATAGAAAATCACTACTTTTCCCTCACACAACGATGTACAAATTAGTAAAATCGGTGTGGTCCTTCTCAAAAAATCAGTTTTTGTTTCAACCATTGTTTTACAGATTCTACGATTGCATTGCCAATCCTGTCTGCATTAATTTCCATATAAATTCCTTATTACTAAACCGATTTTCGTGAAACAAAAAAAAATATTGATGAGAATTGATTGCTCTTTAAAGATTATTATCGAAATTTTCCTCCATCCTGGAAGATAAGATGTTAGACAGAATCATACTTGATTCTTCAAAATGGCGTGTTTAATCTTATTTTGCGAAAATGTTTTAGTTTTATAGAAAAACATCACTTTTCTCCCGCATAAGGAGGTGAAATTAATAAAATCGGTGTAGTGGTTCTCACAAAATCGGATTAACCATTGTTTTACAAATTATACGCTTGCATTGCCAATCCTGTCAGCATTAATTTTTTAATAAATTCATTATTACTGAACCGAGTTTAGTGAAATAAAGATCAAAAAAACTTCAACATTTCCAGAAAATAAGAATAAAAACATCATTTTGAAGAATCAAGTATGATTCTGTGGGCCATCCTAAATTTTAAGATAGCGAATAATTTTGACTATGATCTTTAAAAAGCAATCAATTATCACCAGGATGATTTTTATTTCATCAAAATCGGTTCAGTTGTTATAAATTTAAACGCAAATAAGTGCAGACATGATTGGCAAGGCAATGTTGCAACCATTGAACCGATTTTGCTGATTCGTACCTTGTTGTGCGTGACAAAAACGCAGCTTTTTTACTGATTTAAATAAATAATTAAATACTGTTCGCAACACAAGAATAAACGAGCATTTTTTAAGGGTACAATTTAATTTCCTCCGCCATCTTGGATTTTCAGATAGCGGACTGAAAAATATATTTAGTCAAAACTCTGAATAATTCTCTCTCAAGTGCAGTTTGTCCCATTAAAATCAATGATATAATTCAAAAGTTATAATGAAAAAAAAATGATCGGTTTCTTTTGGCCCACCCGGTATATTACAGCACAAGAGTTGTTTTAAGGTATATTAATAAAAAAACAATTTCCCCGTGTTAAAGGTATAAAAATATTGTAATGCACTTTGCGCAATATAGTTAAAAAAGTCCGGTGTTTTTTAGATTTTTAGCGATTCTCGAAAAATCGTGGATTATATTGATATAAAGCATCCTGTAGGCGTAATTTGTTTCGATTAAATTGTTCTTTTCGCGTAGTTAAATGCTAGCTTAAAAAAACATTAGAGAATTATTGAAATACAGCCAGGATATAATTGTGCTAGGCACTATTTTGACACATTCACATTGAAAACTGACAATTAATCCTTCAAAATTGACATACCAAAATCGAATTTATTTTCAATTAGAAAAGAAGGCACTATTTATTCCGGTTCATATAGTAAAAAAAGGCCGTGTGTTGAAAGATCACATCTGATACTACTATTATAGTCTGGCTTTATTTCAATAATTCTCTATTAATTGTGTTAAGAGCATTGAATCGATGAAAGCAAAAGATTTAGTCTCAAATCGGAAAGCTTAATCGTTTGTGACAGACAGAACTATGCGGGAATGCGTTTTTTTTTGGTATTTAGAGGACCAAATTATTGAAGATCTATCAAAATATCGATGTCTGATTTTTTTACAGCTTACAATACATTCCTCTAGCTAGGGAAGTAAAAAACACAAAACCAATACCTTTAGGAATGACATAACTCTACTATGATTTGCTGGATTTTACCTACCTTAAAGCCCACAATTTTAACACTTAAAGACAGTTACTTTTTGCACTAAAACCAAGTTTATATGAAATATTTTTTTAGGTTATGTATTCTATTTTACATTTAATAATAAATTTCAATAAATATGTTTCCTAACTAGAACCTATTTTGATAATAGTATTTTATACTTGAGGAAGCATCCATTGTTGCGGAATATGTTTTATCTATATCTTATCAGATTCCGATGATTTTTAATAACAAATTTAAATAAACTTACAAGGCTTACTATTAATATTATTTAAAAGTCGCTTAGTCATAATTACAGAGTAATAAGGTATATATTTTAAAATAATCTATTACTAAACATAAAACTTCTGTTGGAAGTAAAGTTATTAAAATACCGGGTAGGACAAAAAAATCCGGGCAAATTGGTTTTAAATAAAACTTTTAAATAGTTCTAATAATACAAACTGCAATTTGGAAGGAACTGAATTGATCAAGGTTTTGACCAAAATAATTTTTTTGTCCGCCATCATAAATTCCAAGATGGCAGACAGAAACATAGGACGCTCTTTAAATAGGCTCGTTTATTCCTAAGTTCCAGAATTCTTTTAGAATTTTTTGAATTTCTAAAAAAGTCATATTTCCGGCGCGCCCAGAATTGAAACAAAATTTCGGACTTTCATTGTCTTTATTTATTAGCTCACACTACTACTATACTATAGTAGTGTGAGCTATGGTGATCCTAATTTTTTCGAGAAAAAAAAAGTTGCTCCGAATTCAAAAATTTTCATATATCTTTGGGTTTCAGATGATTTTGAAACATTTTTGTTGTGTTGTCTGTCTGTCTGTCTGTCTGTCTGTAACGACCAACGCGCATAACTCAAAAACCGCTAGCCCGATTTTAATGAAATTTTGTACCTAGGCTGGGTTTTCGCTCGAGATGGTCCCACTTAAAAATGAACAAAATCCACCAAACACAAGCCAAATAAAAGGGTGGGGGTAGATTTCAAAAATTAAGTTTATGTAAAAATATGGCTTGTGTGATATCAATTGAAAGGTAATTGAGTCTGGAGTTAAACAAAGTACATTTTGGTTTATTTAACAAAAAAAGAGTGGGGGTAAATTATAAAATTAGAGTATATGTGAAAATATGGCGTGTGATATCAAACGAAAGGTAATTGAGTCTGGAGTTAAACAAAATACATTTTGGTTTTTTTTTAAAGTGGGGGTAGATTTCAAAAATTAGAGTTTAAGTCAAAACATGGCTTGTGTGGTATCAAACGATAGGTAATAGAGTTGAATAAAATATATTTCGGTTTTTAGTTATATTAGCTCTCACGTACACTATAACTAGTGTGAGCTTTAGTTCCCATAAATTGGCAGAGTATTTTAAACACGACGTTTCGGTTAGTTAGTTAACTTGGTGTGCAATCAGGTGTGACACCCGCCCCCTTTTTAATCGTAAGGAGTGGTTTCCATATGTTTGGTATGCGCGTACTTGGTTGACTGAAAATAATAGACGCAGCTTCAATAAACTTTCGTTTTCGCCAATGCGAATCCTTATGCAAAACTTTAGCTTCTGACCTATGATTCCTGTGATCATTTAACTTGATTGATTGATTTAATTTTTCAATGGGTGGCGGAACCAAGATTGAAATACAAAAGATCAAATACAAAAGATCGAATACAAAAGATCGAAAAACAAAATATCGAAAAGGCAAAAGATCAAAAATACAGAAGATTGAAAAACAAAAGATTGAAAGACAAAAGATCGAAAATACAGAAGATCGAAAAACAAAACATCGAAAAGGCCAAAGACCGAAAATACAAAAGATCGAAAAACAAAAGATCGAAAATACAGAAGATCAACAGTACAAGAGATCGAAAGACAAAAGATTAAAAGGCAAAAGATCGAAAAACAAAATATCAGAAGAAAAAAGATAAAAAAAATCGCAAGTAAATAAGATCGAAATATACAAAATGACGCGTATCATGTTTAGGTATATTCACATAAACAGTTTAGGCATGGTCAGGTAAGGTAAAATTACCTAACCGTGAAATAAACTAATGGCTCGCCATACTTAACACTAAACATATAGTTCGATAAAAGGGTCTCTTTTTCAATCACATTTAAAAAAAAAACTTTCCTGATTTCTTTCCGGGGATCCTAGAGTAACCAAATCGAACCGAACCGAACCGAACCGAACCGAACCAAACTGAAACGAACCGAACCGAACCGGTTCGGTTTGGTTTTACATCCTGTAGGATCTCGGGAAACATGTCAGGAAAGTTTTTTTTGAAAAAATATGTTAGAAAGAGACCCCATAGTCGAACCGGTTCGGTTCGGGTCGGTTATGTTACACACCCTCTAGGATCCCGACAAAGAAATCAGGAAAGTTTTTTTTTACCTATGTAATAGCGATATTTTGAAACGCGCTATTTTGATCTTTTGTCTTTCGATCTTTTGTACTTTCGATTTTGTGTTCTTTCAATCTTTTATCTTTCGATCTTTTGTTATTCGATCTTTTGTTTTTTCGATCTTTTGCATTTTCGATCTTTTGTTTTTCGACCTTTTGTAGTTTCGAGCTTTTGTTTTTTGATCTTTTGTGGTTTCGATCTTTTGTCTTTTCGACCTTTTTATTTTTCGATCCTTTGTATTCGATCTTTTGTCTTTCGATCTTTTGTCTTTCGATATTTGTTCCGCCACCCTTTTTCAATATCCCTAATTGGGTACTTTTTAGATGTTCATTTATTCTTGTTAAAATATTAACATTGTGCCTAATAACTTAACCGACCTTTTTGACAATAACAAAATTAACAATATTACCGACTTTAATTCGAATACCCTGTATGTTGTAAAATCTCTAAACTCTCTTCTGTATATTTTCTAATTTTATAAGTGCTGGAAATAATGTTGTACGTATTAAAAAAAAATTATATATTGACAAAAGAAACACCCTGTATTTTCTTACAATTACAAAGCTAAATGAAAAAATTTACACCAGGTGAGAAAAGCATTTTTCTAGTTTTAAAAGTTGTAAAATTCAAAAAGTATCTTAAACTGCATAAGCGGTATGACCCAAAGCTTGAGACTACTACTTTTTACATGATTTTTTTAATATCACCGTGCATCGTTCAGCATATTACAAAATTACTCAAACATTAATATTTGTATCATAGCCTGTAATAAGCCGACAAATTGTGCCAAGTTTCATTGCAAAATTTTTATTAACTCAGTAGCTAAAATAAATAATGTAATAAGCAGTAAAAATGACAGCAAAGTTGTTGTCGCCCAGTATGTACATTCGGAAAAAGGTAATGATGTAGCGCTTATCACAAAAATAGAGTAGGATAAATGGTTTATTAAGGAGAATATAGTGATTGCAATGAGATGTTTATTTGACACATCTAGAGTAATTTGAATTTTCAGCACTAAAATAAAAAATTATGAAAAAACTTTATTGTATAGTTAGTTTTTAACACTCTGTACAAAATTTTTTATTTAAGAAAATGAAAGCTGTACTAGTATTTTTGTAACTTACTGACTTTGAGTTTTCCATAGTGCTCTGTAACGTCGTCATATAAAAAACTACTTAAATTGATCATAAAAATGTCACTTATTTTTAAAAACAGCCTATATTTTTAACAGTTCAACAAAATTTTCATTTTCTTTTCGTAAAATATAAATAAAGGCTAAGTGTCTTTTATTTGGTATATATTTTTAAAAAATATCGTTACGTCTAAGAAATCCACATACCTTTCTATATTTTTAGATTTTTTCAATTTACAATTATTAATTAAAACCCCCCTGTACTCCGACCCTGTATACGTCACACCAGTCCAGCAAAACTTGATTTAAAGAGAAGCAATTTGTTAATGCTTACAGTAAATTTTAGCAAGTTATCTTGCATAACTAACCGCCTGGAATTTTTTTTTTCCACTAAACACCCACACCATAAATTTTTCAAAAAATTTTTATATTATTTTTTATTTCTTGGAAGAAAATAAAACAATATAACTTTTTTATCGCATAAAATGAAAACGTATATGTCCTTATTATCGGTACCAAGTTTCATGGCTCTAGCTTTACATTTAAATTTTATACAGAATTTTAACGAGATAGATGCAATTAAAAATAAAACACTCTGTATCTTTGCTCTGCACAATCGTGCCAAGTTTCATTACAGTACGCAAAAATGCAGACAAAAGTGGCGTAGGCTCCGGACTATAAAAAAAAACTAAATTGTGAAGTTCACAATGTGAATGGCATAAGGCAATCCACACGAATTATGTAGAAAATAAGGCTTTTATTAATTTGGTCACAACTTTTATACCGGGTGGGCCAAAAAAAACCGGACAATCTTTTTTTCATTATAACTTTTGAACTTTACAATCGATTTTGCACTGCACTTGATAGAGAATTAATCAGGGTTTTGACTAAATGTATTTTTTTGTCCGCCATCTCAAAATATAAGATGGCGGACGAAATTAAAATGTACTTCTTATGTTGCGAGCATGTTTTAATTAATTTTTAAATGTAAAAGCTGCATTCTGGCCACGCACAACAAGTACGAACAAGCAAAATCGGTTTAGTGGTTCTAAAAAAAATATATTTTTGTTTCAACCATTGTTTTGCATATTGTACGATTGCCTTGCCAATCATGTCTGCATTTATTTCCTTATAAATTCATTACTACCAAAACGATTTTAATTAAATAAAAAACATCCTGGTGAGAATTGATTGCGTTTTTAAAGACCATGATCAAAATTTATCGCCATCTTAAACTTTAAGATGGCTGACAGAATCGTACTTGATTCTTCAAAATGGCGTGTTTATTCTTATTTTCCGAAAATGTTTTTTTAATTTATAGAAAATCACTACTTTTCCCTCACACAACGATGTACAAATTAGTAAAATCGGTGTGGTCCTTCTCAAAAAATCAGTTTTTGTTTCAACCATTGTTTTACAGATTCTATGATTGCATTGCCAATCCTGTCTGCATTAATTTCCATATAAATTCCTGATTACTAAACCGATTTTCGTGAAACAAAAAAAAATATTGATGAGAATTGATTGCTCTTTAAAGATTATTATCGAAATTTTCCTCCATCCTGGAAGATAAGATGTTAGACAGAATCATACTTGATTCTTCAAAATGGCGTGTTTAATCTTATTTTGCGAAAATGTTTTAGTTTTATAGAAAAACATCACTTTTCTCCCGCATAAGGAGGTGAAATTAATAAAATCGGTGTAGTGGTTCTCACAAAATCGGATTAACCATTGTTTTACAAATTATACGCTTGCATTGCCAATCCTGTCAGCATTAATTTTTTAATAAATTCATTATTACTGAACCGAGTTTAGTGAAATAAAGATCAAAAAAACTTCAACATTTCCAGAAAATAAGAATAAAAACATCATTTTGAAGAATCAAGTATGATTCTGTGGGCCATCCTAAATTTTAAGATAGCGATTAATTTTGACTATGATCTTTAAAAAGCAATCAATTATCACCAGGATGATTTTTATTTCATCAAAATCGGTTCAGTTGTTATAAATTTAAACGCAAATAAGTGCAGACATGATTGGCAAGGCAATGTTGCAACCATTGAACCGATTTTGCTGATTCGTACCTTGTTGTGCGTGACAAAAACGCAGCTTTTTTACTGATTTAAATAAATAATTAAATACTGTTCGCAACACAAGAATAAACGAGCATTTTTTAAGGGTACAATTTAATTTCCTCCGCCATCTTGGATTTTCAGATAGCGGACTGAAAAATATATTTAGTCAAAACTCTGAATAATTCTCTCTCAAGTGCAGTTTGTCCCATTAAAATCAATGATATAATTCAAAAGTTATAATGAAAAAAAAATGATCGGTTTCTTTTGGCCCACCCGGTATATTACAGCACAAGAGTTGTTTTAAGGTATATTAATAAAAAAACAATTTCCCCGTGTTAAAGGTATAAAAATATTGTAATGCACTTTGCGCAATATAGTTAAAAAAGTCCGGTGTTTTTTAGATTTTTAGCGATTCTCGAAAAATCGTGGATTATATTGATATAAAGCATCCTGTAGGCGTAATTTGTTTCGATTAAATTGTTCTTTTCGCGTAGTTAAATGCTAGCTTAAAAAAACATTAGAGAATTATTGAAATACAGCCAGGATATAATTGTGCTAGGCACTATTTTGACACATTCACATTGAAAACTGACAATTAATCCTTCAAAATTGACATACCAAAATCGAATTTATTTTCAATTAGAAAAGAAGGCACTATTTATTCCGGTTCATATAGTAAAAAAAGGCCGTGTGTTGAAAGATCACATCTGATACTACTATTATAGTCTGGCTTTATTTCAATAATTCTCTATTAATTGTGTTAAGAGCATTGAATCGATGAAAGCAAAAGATTTAGTCTCAAATCGGAAAGCTTAATCGTTTGTGACAGACAGAACTATGCGGGAATGCGTTTTTTTTTTGGTATTTAGAGGACCAAATTATTGAAGATCTATCAAAATATCGATGTCTGATTTTTTTACAGCTTACAATACATTCCTCTAGCTAGGGAAGTAAAAAACACAAAACCAATACCTTTAGGAATGACATAACTCTACTATGATTTGCTGGATTTTACCTACCTTAAAGCCCACAATTTTAACACTTAAAGACAGTTACTTTTTGCACTAAAACCAAGTTTATATGAAATATTTTTTTAGGTTATGTATTCTATTTTACATTTAATAATAAATTTCAATAAATATGTTTCCTAACTAGAACCTATTTTGATAATAGTATTTTATACTTGAGGAAGCATCCATTGTTGCGGAATATGTTTTATCTATATCTTATCAGATTCCGATGATTTTTAATAACAATTTTAAATAAACTTACAAGGCTTACTATTAATATTATTTAAAAGTCGCTTAGTCATAATTACAGAGTAATAAGGTATATATTTTAAAATAATCTATTACTAAACATAAAACTTCTGTTGGAAGTAAAGTTATTAAAATACCGGGTAGGACAAAAAAATCCGGGCAAATTGGTTTTAAATAAAACTTTTAAATAGTTCTAATAATACAAACTGCAATTTGGAAGGAACTGAATTGATCAAGGTTTTGACCAAAATAATTTTTTTGTCCGCCATCATAAATTCCAAGATGGCAGACAGAAACATAGGACGCTCTTTAAATAGGCTCGTTTATTCCTAAGTTCCAGATTTCTTTTAGAATTTTTTGAATTTCTAAAAAAGTCATATTTCCGGCGCGCCCAGAATTGAAACAAAATTTCGGACTTTCATTGTCTTTATTTATTAGCTCACACTACTACTATACTATAGTAGTGTGAGCTATGGTGATCCTAATTTTTTCGAGAAAAAAAAAGTTGCTCCGAATTCAAAAATTTTCATATATCTTTGGGTTTCAGATGATTTTGAAACATTTTTGTTGTGTTGTCTGTCTGTCTGTCTGTCTGTCTGTAACGACCAACGCGCATAACTCAAAAACCGCTAGCCCGATTTTAATGAAATTTTGTACCTAGGCTGGGTTTTCGCTCGAGATGGTCCCACTTAAAAATGAACAAAATCCACCAAACACAAGCCAAATAAAAGGGTGGGGGTAGATTTCAAAAATTAAGTTTATGTAAAAATATGGCTTGTGTGATATCAAATGAAAGGTAATTGAGTCTGGAGTTAAACAAAGTACATTTTGGTTTATTTAACAAAAAAAGAGTGGGGGTAAATTATAAAATTAGAGTATATGTGAAAATATGGCGTGTGATATCAAACGAAAGGTAATTGAGTCTGGAGTTAAACAAAATACATTTTGTTTTTTTTTTAAAGTGGGGGTAGATTTCAAAAATTAGAGTTTAAGTCAAAACATGGCTTGTGTGGTATCAAACGATAGGTAATAGAGTTGAATAAAATATATTTCGGTTTTTAGTTATATTAGCTCTCACGTACACTATAACTAGTGTGAGCTTTAGTTCCCATAAATTGGCAGAGTATTTTAAACACGACGTTTCGGTTAGTTAGTTAACTTGGTGTGCAATCAGGTGTGACACCCGCCCCCTTTTTAATCGTAAGGAGTGGTTTCCATATGTTTGGTATGCGCGTACTTGGTTGACTGAAAATAATAGACGCAGCTTCAATAAACTTTCGTTTTCGCCAATGCGAATCCTTATGCAAAACTTTAGCTTCTGACCTATGATTCCTGTGATCATTTAACTTGATTGATTGATTTAATTTTTCAATGGGTGGCGGAACCAAGATTGAAATACAAAAGATCAAATACAAAAGATCGAATACAAAAGATCGAAAAACAAAATATCGAAAAGGCAAAAGATCAAAAATACAGAAGATTGAAAAACAAAAGATTGAAAGACAAAAGATCGAAAATACAGAAGATCGAAAAACAAAACATCGAAAAGGCCAAAGACCGAAAATACAAAAGATCGAAAAACAAAAGATCGAAAATACAGAAGATCAACAGTACAAGAGATCGAAAGACAAAAGATCAAAAGGCAAAAGATCGAAAAACAAAATATCAGAAGAAAAAAGATAAAAAAAATCGCAAGTAAATAAGATCGAAATATACAAAATGACGCGTATCATGTTTAGGTATATTCACATAAACAGTTTAGGCATGGTCAGGTAAGGTAAAATTACCTAACCGTGAAATAAACCAATGGCTCGCCATACTTAACACTAAACATATAGTTCGATAAAAGGGTCTCTTTTTCAATCACATTTAAAAAAAAAAACTTTCCTGATTTCTTTCCGGGGATCCTAGAGTAACCAAATCGAACCGAACCGAACCGAACCGAACCAAACTGAAACGAACCGAACCGAACCGGTTGGGTTTGGTTTTACATCCTGTAGGATCTCGGGAAACATGTCAGGAAAGTTTTTTTTGAAAAAATATGTTAGAAAGAGACCCCATAGTCGAACCGGTTCGGCTCGGGTCGGTTATGTTACACACCCTCTAGGATCCCGACAAAGAAATCAGGAAAGTTTTTTTTTACCTATGTAATAGCGATATTTTGAAACGCGCTATTTTGATCTTTTGTCTTTCGATCTTTTGTACTTTCGATTTTGTGTTCTTTCAATCTTTTATCTTTCGATCTTTTGTTATTCGATCTTTTGTTTTTTCGATCTTTTGCATTTTCGATCTTTTGTTTTTCGACCTTTTGTAGTTTCGAGCTTTTGTTTTTTGATCTTTTGTGGTTTCGATCTTTTGTCTTTTCGACCTTTTTATTTTTCGATCCTTTGTATTCGATCTTTTGTCTTTCGATCTTTTGTCTTTCGATATTTGTTCCGCCACCCTTTTTCAATATCCCTAATTGGGTACTTTTTAGATGTTCATTTATTCTAACCTGAAGAGGGCGTTTCGTTTAACCTACATATTAGGATTTACCACACTGACACGGGATTTGGTAAATACATTTCTTAATATTTGAGTGATTTCCTGGTTTTGTTTTAGCTACAAAACTCCTTGTCGTATTTCCCGATGAAAATACTGTAAGATTACTTTGAGATTCAAAATAACAAAAACGAAACTAGATAGCTTTTAACAACATTGTTTTAATGTGGAGCCTATCTCGTGACATGACATCATGCATGCGTGCAACACTACAATACAACACTCTAGCGGTTATATATAATATTATCTTCTTATAGAGATCCTACACTTGTAGAAGCCAATGAATTAGCATACAGTATCCTAGTTGTATCCCAAGGACTGTACACAGAGAATAGGATGGTCCCCTTCGCGAAATCTGTCAGACGGTTTTTAATACGTCACAAAATACTCCACGACATAACCTCACTTTTTCATAAAATATAAACAAAAACTAATTTTAAAACGTTTTTTTTTAAACCATGTCTCGCTGTAATGTAGAAGGATAATAATAATATACAATTTTATGTAAAAATATCATAGGTGTATCTTCTTTCAGGTTTTATTAATCAAAACTAGGAAAATTTTATAGGTAGATAGCGGCAGCACTCTAGCTTAAGATTCATTCACATTCACCCTGCAATCCACTACAGGACCAAAAATTTATTGCTAATTCCTGTAGAACAATGCATACATTTCATTCCACTTATCACCTAGTAGTACCACCTAGAGTGAGGGGCTCATCAATATGTAAGGACCTATACAATATCTCGACACTTTTAATGACCACTCACGACCTTTAAGGACTAACAGGGTCAACAAAAATATGGTTTATTAAGTCCCTGTACAAAGTTTTTGCTATTGATCAGGCCCAGAGGTATTTTTTGCACTTAAGAAATATTCACTTTTTGTCAGTAGCGGCTTGTGGTAGAACATGGCACATCAGTTGAATAGAAAAAACCAAGGACCATAAACTGACCGTCTCTGGTAAAAACAAGATATTGTTGGCAAAAATGTTCAGTTATCATGTCATTTGTACAGTATGAAACCTCATTCCACATGACATGATAAATTAAATGTTTTGTCAATACATTATACAGTTTTTTCTTTCAACTGAGTGTTCTACAACATTGCTATGTTTAAAAGGAAATAACATGTGTACCTACTGAGGTGTGTATATTGCTCAACTTCACCTAACTAGCAGCAGTACTAGCTTTTTGTCTCTTATTTTTTTAGTAATTAAAATCTCACTTTTTGTCCTGTTGAAGTAATTTGTAGTTATCAGTATTTTAACTTATTGCTTCATCTAAATGTTGCCTATAGGTTTGATTTTATGAGGTATATGTTAGTGCCCCCAAAGATATCATCTCAGGATACATGTTTACATATTTAAAGATAAAAAATAAAATGATTAAATAAAAGTTATTTTTCTATTACCAAATTTATTATACTTATTGATTTATAATACTAGAAATTATCTAAGTAGAAGTATGTATGTATGTATAGTCTTTAGGCATCTGTATACATTTTTAGATTTTTTTTGTTATTTCACTCATAATAGCAAAAAAATAACAAACCTGTATACAGTATTAAGGGGGGTTATTGATTAGAAGCAATAAGGAATTGGTTACCATAAACATCAGGATAACAAATCCTGAATTTGATAAATGAAATGTAAGAAGAATGAACCATAGGGGCAAAAAATCTATGACATGTAGGTATTTTACCTTTCTAAGAAATGTCCTAGTATTTTTTACCCAACTGCAAGACCTTCTTACTTCTCAGCATCATTTTGTTTTTATTAAGTGACACTAGCTTCTAAAAAATTGAAAAATATATAATAATATATTACATTTTAATAATATATATAAAATATATAAATCTATCTTAAAAAAACTGTGCTAAAGCAAAATCTCCATTGTGCAAAAAACTGAAATTGATAAAATTGACAAAACAAAAACTTAGAACATTATAAATAAATTGTTAAATTATTGGGGAGGCAAAGAAAACAACTAAATTAAACTTAGAATAGATTCTGAAACTATTAAAGACAAACACTAACAGATGCAAACCAACTGAATACTGATTTTTGTACAATAGCAGACTCCGATACAAAAAATTCAAACAATAACTCTATCAATTTGCGCAAAACAAAAAATACTCTGCCAATATATGGGCCCCTAAGCTCACACTAGGTACTATAGTTATAGTGTACGTGTGAGCTAATATAACTAAAAACTGAAATATATTTTATTCAACTCCAGACTCAATTACCTTTTGTTTGATACCACACAAGCCATGTTTTGACTTAAACTCAAATTTTTGAAATCTACCCCCACCCTTAAAAAAAACAAAAACTAAAATGTATTTTGTTAAACTCCGGACTCAATTACCTTTCGTTTGATATCACACACGCCATATTTTCACTTAAACTCAATTTTTTAAAATATACCCCCACCCTTTTTTAAAAATAAATTAAAATGTATTTTGTTTAACTGCAGACTCAATTACCTTTCGTTTGACATCACACACGCCATATTTTCACATAAACTCTAATTATGAAATCTACCCCCACCCTTTTATTTGGTTTCTGTTCGGTGGATTTTGGTCATTTTAAAATGGGACCATCTCGACCGAAGACCCAGCCTAGGTACCAAATTTCGTTAAAATCGGCCAAGCGGTTTTTGAGTTATGCGCGTTGGTCGTTACAGACAGACAGACAGACACCTATACGGACATAAGAGGCGCTGTGGGGATTCCTACTTTTCACATGCGTTGCGCGGACCACTAGATAGAATAGAGATAAATTAAATGTTTAAAAACAAGTGTTTTTTGAGGCGCTCCAGTAAGGTGGAAACCTACTCAAAATTTTCAAAAATATCAAAATAAAGAAAATCTGTCAAACAGGTTTCACATGCGATGTGAGGTCCCTACGTTGTGAGGTCCATAAACGATGTGTGGTCCTTAGTGACGTCGGCGTCGCGGCGCCTCGAAAAGTATAAAAATCGAAATGTCGCGTCGTTACGCGGTCCGCTAGAACAAATGGCTGAGATAAGTACGATAGGGATTTATTTCCCAAACGGACCGATATTTTATGTATAATGTGTGGATTTTTTGCGACACGAGGCCCTAACAGGGTAAAAATTTGGACAGCGCGTCGCTACGTGGACTGCCTGAATTAATAGCTACTCTACAAAAATAAAAATCAAATTTGAATTTATTGGATAAAAACTAAATTTCTTAGACAGAGGTCTGTTTATCAAATTTACTTTATGCCTAGTACAATATTTATACACGCCCCAGCTGGCGTAAACTTCAATACTCCACTCAGCGTAAATATGGCTAATTAATAATTTGGGCACTGGCCAGTTTATCCGTTAATCCCCTATTTACGAATAAATGAATATAAAAATATTGTTATAATTTTAACAAATTTCAATCTTAAAATTTAAATGGTGGATAGAATCAAACTTGACCCCTTATAGGGCTTGTCTATTCTTATATTTTGAGAAAATTCTGAACTCATTCTTTCATTGCCGTGCCAATTGTGTCTAAATTCATTTCCTTAATTATTACTGAACCTATTTAGATGAAAAAAGGCATAATCGTAAAAATCAATATCAACATTTTCCTAGGTATATAATTATCCAGTTCGGTTCAGTTTGCTTTATGCTCGAAATAAAAAGTTCTTTTTCGACAACCACCAAATCAACGGCTCCTAGCTTATTGTGTGGCAGAAATAAAGCTTTTTTTATAAATCCAAAACTAAAAAAGTAAAAGGGCCTCTTTAATGGGTCAAGTTTGATTCTGCCCGCTATTTTGGATTTTAAGACAGATTAAAAAGAAAGATTTTTATACATACAGTCGAACCTCTCTAACTCGAACCTCTATAACTCGACCCTCTCTATTACTCGAACCTTTTAAGTGGTCCCTGTCCTTTTTATATGTATTTTCACCCCTTTAATTTAAATTTCTATAACTAGAACTCTCCATAACTCGAACTGTTTTGGTTGTCCCTTTGAGTTCGAGTTATAGAGGTTCAACTGTATATATATATATATATATATATATATATATATATATATATATATATATATATATATATATATATATATACACGTTTTTTCACCGAAAACTGTTAATGTCCTATATCTTAAAAACGGTAACGAATTTGGAAAAACCCTCGGACACGTCGATTTTGTTTGCGCAGGGGACACTTTTTGGCTATCTTGAAATTTTTGTAGCACGCACCATCTTCGAAGGGGTATACTTTACCCCTATATTTTGAATAGGGAAAGAGGGTCTAGTAGTACTTTGTTTTGAAGTTCGGTTGAATATCTTTACAACCGTGTAAGAGTTTCGAAAATCCATCGATTTCTTTTTGAGATATTTGCTTTCAAATTTTCAAATTTAACATGGAATGATAAAATAAAAATTAAATCCGAAAAATATAAAATTTTGATTAAATATTTATTATATTCTTAGTCCATGTTAAATTTGAAAGGTGTAGGGCAATTATCTCAAAAACTAATAGATAGATTTTTGAAATTCTTACACGGTTGTAAAGAGATTAAAAAGGCCTTCATTACAAGGTATCACTAGACCCACTTTCCCTAATCAAAATATAGGGGTAAAGTATACCCCACAAAGGGGGCTCGTGCTACAAAAATTTCAAGATAGCCAAAAAGTTAGTTTTAGGGAAAATGTTACAACACCTTTTTAGAGAACATAAAATGTTCTTTTAAATAGCGTATTACAAAGTAGTGTTTAAGCTATTATTGGCACTACAGGGGCGCCCGCATATTGAAGTAATTTTTTTCTAATTAATTTTTTTAAAATTTTTATTTGTTTTGTTAAAAACTAAGCTTTTGGAACAACCTTGTTTTGCTCTATTTTGTTGAAAATATAATTATCTTTAAAACGATATGTATCTAGTGGGTTTTTGTAAACAGGGAACACTCATAAAGAATATACGCATGATTCGTGAATTTTTTTTTAATCACAAAATAGTAGACGCCCCTGGTGTATTAACGGCTATGTAAATGTTATAACTACATACATGGTTTAAAAGAAAATTTTATTGTCTATAACACATGGTAAAACGTTTTTCTCGGTAGAGCTAGTTTTACAAAAAAATTGGTAAAATACTTGATAACAATACTTTTTTATTGTGATTAAAAAAAAATTATGTATATTCTTTGAGTGTTCCCCGTTAACAACAACCCACTAGATAGGGTAAATGTGCCAGTAGTCGGCCACCTAACAGTATTTCCCAAACAAAATTAATTTAAAGAAATATATACTTAGGTGCAGTCCATCGTAGGCATTGCATAACTATTCCTAGATAATGCCTGTGTTTTCTCTAAAACTCAAAAATAGCCTTATTACAGAGATAAAAAATTTCAAAAGAAAAATATGAAAAATGTACAAGAATTCCAGTACTCGGCCACTAAAAATCTAATGTCGGCCAATTTTCAACCAGTAGTTGGCCTAGATATTTTATACTAGATGAGAGGTAATAATAAAAAAATAAAAATCAAATAGGAACAAACTTTCTTATTTTCTTATTTACAAACATCCACAAAGAATTAAGATACTATAAAAACGTTAAAAAAACGTTAGAAAAACAAATACAGTACAGTCCTGATTATCCGAAATAAGTGGACCAAAGTGATTTCGGGTTATCGAAATTTCGGTTAATCCGATTTTGTTTTTGTAAAATATTTGAGAATAAAACTATTCCTTTTGCACCTCCATAAACCTAGCAAGCCCACCTCAATAAAAATTTAAAAAATGTTTTCTAGAATTATGTGCCTTTTATGTGCTAATTTCGTCCACTTTTTAAAATTTTTGTGCTCCTTTGGTTTCTAAGGAAATCTAAAAAAATTATTGGCTTGCTAGGCTTATATAATGCTAGCACGCCAATCATTTTTATAAATTTCCGTGGAAACCAAAGGAGCACAAAAATTTTAAAAAGTGGAGGAAATTAGTACATAAAGAGCACATAATTTGGAATGTATTTTATTTATTTTTATTGAGGTGGGCTTGCTGGGTTTAAAGAAACCTAGCAAGCACACACATTTAAAAAAAAGCTTAAAAACTTGGTAAATGAAATTTTCTTTTTAGCAAACGGGAGCACATAAAAAGCACTTAATTTTCACATTTAAATATTATAAAAATATTTATCATTTCTCTATGGGCATGTTAGCTTTATATAAAGCTAGCACGCCAATCAGTTTTTTAAATTTCCGTGGAAACCAAAGGAGCACAAGAATTTTAAAGAGTGGACGAAATTAGCACATAAAAGCACATAATTCAGGAATGTATTTTATTTATTTTTATTGAGGTGGGCTTGCTAGGTTTATATAAACCTAGCCAGCCCACACATTAAAAAAAGAGGTTAAAAACTTAAACAAGTTAATGGAAGTTTCTTTTACATAAAAAGCTTTTAATTTTCACATATAAATATTATATTATACTTATCATTTCTGTATGGGCTTGCTAGCATAAAGTTAGCACGCCAATCATTTTTTTAAATTTCCGTGGAAACCAAAGGAGCACAACATTTTTAAAAAGTGAACGAAATTAGCACATAAAAAGCACATAATTCTGGAATATATTTTTTAAATTTTTATTAAGGTGGACTTGCTAGGTTTATGGAGGTTTTTTTTCCGCTAATAACAGACGTTAATACATACTTGTAACACTCTGTCGGCTAACTAAAACAATTCGCATTTTAGACCGTCGTATTGCCGTGAAACCCCGATGGGAACCACCTAGCAGTATAGGTGAATCCCAGACGCGTTTCGTATAATGCGAATTTTTTCGGTTAATCGGAATTTTTGTTTTTAAATAGTTTGTTTCGGATAAACCGGATTTCGGAAAATCGCGATTTGGATATTCGGGATTGTACTGTAGTTAATTAAAAAAATCTTTATAAAAAGGTAACATCTCGGGTAACATTTTTTTAAGTACAATAAACAAGTAGGTATTTTTTGATTAAACCAGTGGCTTTAGTTAGATTGCCTAAAATGGTAATAAAACACCAAAAAAAAAACGAAAAAGAAGACAAGTATTTTTTGATTCAACCAGTGGTTTTAGTTGGATTGCCTAAAATGGTAATAAAACACCAGAAAAAAAACGAAAAAGAAAACAAGTATTTTTTGGTTAAACCAGTGGCTTTAGTTGGATTGCCTGAAATGGTAGATAATAAAACTCTAAAAAAAAAAACGAAAAAGAAAACAAGTATTTTGTTAATTAAACCAGTGGCTTTAGTTGGAATACCTAAAATGGCAATAAAACAGGAAAATGAAAACAAAATTCTACATCAAAACCAAAACAAAGGTCATGCGATGCAATTTCACATATGCGCAAAAATAAAAATATCAATTTTTTTTTAATTTTAATATTTATATTTATTTTTATTTGTATAATCCCAGCATAAGAAACTATGGCTGAATACTGGCCAAACAAATCCTGAAGTCAGTCTGCTTTAAAAGTATTGTAGTTCAAGCGGCCGACTACTAGTTTTGAAAAAAATGTTCAGTAGTAGTAGTAGTAGATTTTTAGAATTATGCGCTACCAGTAGTCGGCCATCAGAAAAAAAACTAGGTTGTGATAATTTTTTTTCGATTTTTAGCTTTAAATGACTCCAAAAATACCTCCCAAATAATATGCAATCTAAAATTTTAGTAAGCAGACTTTACAGTTCACTAAAAAATACTATTTCCCACACCACCTACATGTAGCAAAAATCTTAAACTTTCGTACTTTAAACGAACATAACGTGCATGGCAATTTCAAACTGTCATTTTAAAATGACAGTATTTTCTATTTATATAAAAACTCTTGGTATGAATAGAAAAATGGAATAAAAATGCATAGGATTAGCGCTGAATTTTCTAATTATGTACATTATTTTTCTTATTTTTTTATAAAAATGACCAAGATGGCCGTACCGGCTGGGGGCCGACTACTGGCGCATTTATAATTTTATTTTCAAGAATACAGAGTTAAAAACGATTTTTTAGAAAGCTTAGTTTTTAAGAAAATTAAATAAAACAAGAATTTTTTTTTTAATTAATAAAAAAAATAACCTCAATATGCGGACGCCCCTGGAGTGTCGATAATAACTTTAAAACAATTTTGTGACAAACCGTTTAAAACTACATTTTATTTCCTCTAAAAAAGGGCTTTTTCCCTAAAATGCTTGGTTTTTTGAAAACTGAATCACACCTAAAAAAAACATTATTTTTTTGTGATCTTAAAAAATAACCCCAATTTATGCATATCAATTAAGTGCTAACCGTAGACTTTGGTGATACATCGTTTAAAAGATAATATAATTTTCCATAATTAAGTTGATTATGTATACACACTTTCTGTAACCTTTTGAGAAAATGACATAAAACTGAATAATTTCGGTTTATTTTGCATATATCATGGAAATACATGGGAAACGGGTGTACTGACAATACTTCAGGGTTCGTATCTCAGCAAGGGTACTACCCAGAGAACTCAGTGATATCTCATTTTATTGGCTATTAGTTATTCTTTAGTTTATGTTTTTGCAGATTTTCCCAAAAATAAGCAGTTTCGAAGTTAAAGGCCAAAAATAAAAACATTGGTCAAAATCCAAAATTGCGGCGAAATGATTAGCGTCATAACTCGAAAACCATTTGTCTGACAAAAAATATAGAATAATGCTTTTGTAGGAAACTTTATTGTCTTCAACTATTGTATAAAACTTTTTTTTCTAAAATGTACAGGGGCCAAGTAATTTTAAATAAAACCTTTTGGTGCACAGTAAATCCAAGATGGCGAGAGGAGCCCCCCCCCCAAGGTCGAAAGCTCAATTTTCTATAGGATTCCAACGTGAACAACATAATTATGTGAAAATCGCTACTACACCACCTTTGGCAAGCTGGAGGTATTTTTTTCGCTTGAATGACTGTCCTAGGTGGTTAAGCTTACATATTTTTTGGATGAGATAGAAAGTTTTTGGCTTAAATAAGTTCAATCTCAATTTAATTTGAAATTATAAATTTACTATTTAGTAATTTTTCTTGGAAAAAAAGTTCTTAGGGAACGTCCTTAAATTACCTAACGTTATTGCGCATTTTTGACCCCCCCTCCCCCCCTCGTAACGCATTTTCAAGAAAAAAACACATTAAAAAAGCATTGAGTGTAACGCAAGGCCAAACCCCCCCTCCCCCCTAGAGCGTTACGTAATTTAAGGACAGTCCCTTAATTTCCCAAGGTCTTTGTCATTACCCACATTCCCTTGTTATCCATGTGTTAAGAAAAAGAATCACAATGCAAAAATTTCCTAACATTTGGTAATTTAAGTCTCACGCACTGTAATAACTGTCAACCACCCGAATTTGCTGAATTATGAAATACAACTCTATACGCACGTGCCCGGCGTTAAGGGGTTTGATTAACTGGACCTCACATCGTAGGAATGTGTCCGAATTTTCACACATGACCAAGAGCAGGTGATGGCGTAACATACCTTGTGAGTACACACGCCAACCCCTCACCGGAGCTGCGAGGTCCGTTGACGTTGTGTTTAGACCTTATTTCGGTACTCTTCATAAAATTTTAAAAATCACTTAAATTTTTACCTGGACCACACAACGCATGTGAAAAACAGGAATTTAGCTCCAACAAATTTCTTGAGAGTATCGTAGAGTGCGCTTTTAGTATGTATGCGAGTGGAACTAGAAATCATTGTGAGGACCCAATTCTTTGGGTATGTATTGTGTAAATTTAACACACACTTTGGTAATTTTAAAGTCTGGCCCTTACATCGTCGGCTCTGTTCGGTTTGGTTTGGATACCTAAACGCCTTTGATCAAACGTGTTTATCAAGTGCATTTTTAAATTTTTTATAATAGCATAGAATTGTCTGATCCTTACAGCATCGTATAGATATTAGGGACCTATTCCATTTCCCATTTTTCTCAAGCCAAGTTTAAAAAAACATTTCCAAACTAGTAAGAACCTTTCATTTTGAAATTTGTATTAGAGAACTTGGCCTCACTTTTATTTCAATTCTTTTAACCGAATAATATTTTTGCGTACTTGGCTTTTTTACATGAAATGTTTTTATTTCTTTTTTAAAGGATTTGGATAATATTTAAGTTTTAAAGTAGTAAAACATGCGGTATATTGTTCAAAACTTTTTTATTTCGTAAGCTAATAAACTTTTTTAATGCCTTATTAAAACTTTTGAGGTTTTTCTGAGGGCACGGCAGTGCCTCGCTAAGTTCGCGCTGCCGTACCATCTTTTCTTGAAACATTTCAGCCCATATTTGACCTATCTAAAACTGTTCTTCGGAATGAGCTACAAATCTCAAACTTTGCACAGTCATAGACCTTCATAGAGCTAACAACCCCTTCAAGTTTCATGGACTTCCCTAAAGCAGTAAAGTAGTTACGAAAATTCAAAAAACGTCGAAATTGCAACTCACTCATGTATAGATCATCAAAAATTCTACTGTACTTCCAGACATGCTACAAAGATGAAATTGAGCAGACTGATAGAAATTATGACTAAACCCCTGGAAAAAGCCCCAAAAATCTAATTTACTCCCCTCCCCTATACATGTAAAATTATTTAAAAGTAACATTGCCCACTTCCAGAAATGCTAGGTAGCTGAGCTTTGGCAGACTGATAGGAACTATGATAAAACTATAAAAAACAATTTAAAAACACGAAAATTTTAGTTTACTTTCCTCCTCTATACATGCAAAATTATATAAAAGTAACACTGTCCACTTTCAGAAACGCTAGAGAGCTGAGCTTTGGAAGGCTGATAGGAACTATGATAAAACCATGGGAACAAATTAAAAAACCTCAAAATTTTAAGTAAGACATTGCAAAAGTTTTAAACAATATTCCGCATATTTTACTACTTTAAAAATTAAATATTATCCAATTCCTTTCATTTTTGTAATTTAAAGTGAAATCATAACGAAAATATTTAAAAAAAAAGCCAAGTACGCGAAAATAGCATTCCGTAAAAAGAATTGAGATAAAAGTAAAGCCAAGTTCTCCAACACAAATTTCAAAATGAAAGGTTCTTACTAGTTTGGAAATGTTTTTCTAAACTTGGCTATTACGGCTGTGAATGACTCTTAGGCACAGTGCTAAATTCAAGTTTGGCTGCAATAGCAAAGTTTAAAAAAAACATTTCCAAACTAGTAAGAACCTTTCATTTTGAAATTTGTATTGGAAAACTTGGCTTTACTTTTATCTCAATTCTTTTTACGGAATGCCATTTTCGCGTACTTGCCTTTTTTTACATGAAATAATTTTGTTATGATTAATTTTTTCACAAGGTTTTATTCTAGCCTATCAGCCTTTCGAAGCTCAGCTCTCTAGCATTTCTGGAAGGAAAATTATTTAAAATTTTGGAGTTTTTAAATTTTTTCCTATAGTTTTATCATATTTCCTATCAGTCTGCCAAATCCCAGCTGTCTAGCGCTTCTTGAAATGGGCAATTCTACTTTTACATAACTTTTCATGTACCGGGAAGGGAATAAATTAGAATTATGGGTTTTTTTTATTTTTTCGAATGGTTTGGTCATAATTTCAACCAGTCTGTCAAAATTCAGCTTTGTAGCATGTCTTACAGTAGAATTTTGATGATCTATACGTAAGTGAAAGAGTGAGTGAGTGAGTGAGTGGCAATTGAGAGTTTTTTTTTTTAATTTCGTAACTACTTTACTACTTTATGGAAGGCCATGAAACTCGGAGGGTTTATTTTTTGAGAAAATTTGGAAAACCCTAAATATTTTAGGTTTTGGGGGTCTAGGGGGTTTTTGGAGGTTTTGCAGCTAAAATTTAAAAAACTAATATAATTTATGTTAGATTTTACAAATTTTTTATGCATTTATGTGTCATTGTGGCTCTAGAGCATTAACTTGGGGAGGATAAAAAAATTTTACCAAAAACTGGCTTGGTAACATCAAGACCGTTAACCTGTGACCTATTCTCAGCTAGAAACCATGGTCAAACTTTGGTCCTCATATTTACCATAATCTACTACCTTTGGCGCCTACATTAATATCTAAAGGCACCTTAAATAATATGAAGAATAGTAATATGGCAATATATTTTGTAACATATTTGTTATGTTATGAAAAAAAAATACAGATTTAAGAATTATTTTTTTTTAAATAATTATTATCTTTATTGTAATGCCGAATTCCAAAAAATGTCAATTGTCTGTTGCCATTTTTAAGAAAGTTATTAAAAAAATATTTTTTTTTAAATAAAACGTATATTGATTCACACCTTGGGCGCCTCAATAGGATTGCTCTCTTGCCCATATACATTTAAGTACGGCCAAGGCCTCCGCGCACTTACACAAGAATTTTTCTCTTTTGGCATTTATACTACTTCTCAGCCCCACTCTAAAATTTTTAAAGGCATTAGACAAAATATTGGAGTATCTTTTTTCAAAGAAATATAAAAAATCAAAGGGGTCACATTTTCAAAATGACGATTTTTTAAATTTATTGTCTTGTACTTTTCTTAAAGCCGCTTGTTCTTATTTCTAAACAGTAGTAATTTTTTTTTTTGCAAAGTTCGTATTTGTTCAGGAAAAATAATAAACCTTAAACACTCTGTAGATATAGTAATCGCAACATTTTTTAAAATTTTTTGTCTGAGTGTGATTGGTATCTATAGAGGAACCAAAAAATATTTTTTTTTAAAATCAAAATTGCAAAAGGTTCATGGAAAGCCTCATAATAATAATATAATTATTTTGTTGACCACCTGTGCGTTAAGACTCTTGGACATGTGACCTATGAAAATTCGTACCTAGCACACGATGTGAGGTCGCCCTGTGCCCTGTATCCCAAAATCCTATTCTGTTATTATATGATAATTTTGTATAAAACTCTATTTCAATCTTGTATGTGTATAAAATGCTTTTTTTAATAGGCGGCTAAATTGATTAACTTACACACTTGACTGAATCCCAAAACTCCTATTTTACTTTTGTATTTGCATTTATATCATTTGATAAATGAATATGTGAAGTAGCACTTTTTTTCTCGTGTCAAAAGTTTGCTAAGGATGCGTAGGGTAGCTCAATCTTACCTAACCCGAGCCCATGAAGGGTAACAATTTGCTTATGGATGTAAACACTTTTTAACACGTGAATATCTGAGGGCACAGTAGTGCCCGGCCAAGTTCGCGCAGCTGCTGTACCATCTTTTTTTGAAACATTTCAGCCCATATTCGACCTATCTAAAACTCTACTTCGGAATGAGCTACGAAACTCAAACTTTGCGCAGTCGTAGATTTTTATAGAGCTAACAACTCCTCCAAGTTTCATAGACTTCCATAAAGTAGTAAAGTCGTTACGAAATTTCAAAAAACGTCGAAATTGCCACTAACTCACTCACTCACTCTTGTATACATCATCAAAATTCTACTGTACTTCCTGACATGCTACAAAGCTGAAATCTAGCAGACTGATAAAAATGATGACCAAACCCTTGGAAAAAATCAAAAAAACTCAAAATTCTAATTTACTGCCCTCCCCTATACAAGTAAAGTTATGTAAAAGTTACATTGCCTTCTTCCAAAAACGCTACAGAGCTGAGCTTTGACAGATTGATATAAATTTTGATAAAGTTTTTGGAAAAAATGTGAAAACCCGAAAATTTTAATTTAGTTCCCTCCCCTATAAATATAAAATTATGTAAAAGTAACATTGCCCACTTGGAAGGCCGACAGGAACCATGGTAAAGCTATAGAAAAAATAAAAGACCTCAAAATTTTGATTTACTTCCCTCTCTTATAAATGTAAAGTTATGTAAAATTAACATTGTCTACTTCCAGAAATGCTAGCGAGCAGAGCTTTGACAGATTAATATGAGCTATGATAAAATTTTAGCAAAAATGTAAAAATCCCAAATCTTTAATTTACTTCCCTCCCCTATAAATGTAAAATTATGTAAAAGTAACATTGCCTACTTGGAAGGTCGATAGGAACCATGATAAAACTATAGAAAAAAATAAAAGACCTCAAAATTTTAACTTACATCCCTCCCTACATTTATAGGTAAAGTTATGTTACATTTATAGGTAAAGTTATGTAAAACCAACATTGCCAACTTCCAGAAACCCTAAAGAGCTAAGCTTTGAAAGGCTGATAGGAACTATGATAAAAATAAGGCATTGCAAAAGTTTTGAACAATATTCCGCATATTTTACTACTTTGAAACTTAAATTTTATCTAAATCCTTTAAAAAGGGAGTGAAATCAGAACAAAAACATTTCATGAAAAAAAAGCCAAGTACGCGAAAATGGTATTGCCTAAAAAGAATTGAGATAAAAGCAAAGCCAAGTTCTCCAATACAAATTTTAAAATGAAACGTTTTTACTGGTTTGGAAATATTTTTCTAAACTTGGCATAGGAGCGGCATAGGGTATAAAAAATGCGTTCGGCCTGCTGCGAAATGATGATTGATGTCAAGGTATATTTTCTAAATCTATGATGACTATTTACTACGAAAATACATTGTGTCCACTAATATTTAAAAATAAAAATTTAAATTAACTATATCTTAGCAACGAATAAAGCTCAAAAAAAAAATATTTTGCAATTGATGTGCCGGTTCAAAAAGCTTTTTATCTTTTTAGGACAAAATTGCTATCTCATAAACCAAACAAAATACTTTCAAAAAATTAATTTTTCAAAATTCAAATTTTATTCGTTTTTAAAATAATAAACTTTTTAAAATTTGAAAAAAAATCTTAAATAACGAAGGAAACTTATAGTTTTTGAAGTTAGGGGGCCAAACATTTCATCTTCATTTTTGTTTTGTCTGTTTTTTTTAGTTGTCTTTAAATTACTCATTTTTTAAAAGATGTTTAAATAACTAAGTTATGTGTATGTATAATGCTCTTGCTGAAGCCGAAAGAGTGTATATATGGCACCCGTGCTACAATAGTGTCACAACTCAAAATTGTTGTGTATTTTAGTTTTGACACTATTGTACCCTTGTATTGGGGCATGCGAATTCTGCCTCAAATGGATACGCCCCTTTTGATACACATTTCCCAATGTCTGCAAAAAAAAACGACTTCATAATATATTCTTTTAAAAAAAATGTTTTAAACTTCTCTTCACTTACACCTTTATTAATTTAAAATTTCAAAACATTGCTGTTTGTAAGATCAGTAACGACACATTAATATGTTTTTTAAATGAATTTTAAAGAAATAGACCTGATTCTAATGAATTCGAGATTTTGTGGACTGACCTTTGGGTAGAAATGTAAAAAATGAATTTGATGACATAATATAACCTAATTTTAATATTTGCTACAATGTGATGATTATAATATACACACTTATTAAAGGCACGACCGAAGCGAGGTCCAGTTAATTTGGTCAGATAAATGCAGTTCAGTTTAGATTGCATTAGGCCTAGTGAGGTTAGATCTGGTAACTAAGGCAATGCTAGGTTCGGTCAGGTCAGGTTAGGTTAATATAATAACCACTATTTTTCGGCCATATTTATTTGTTTGTTAATTGAGTACATTTTTAGATGTTTCACTCCTATAAAAGCCCATTTTCATCACCTCAAACGCATTACATAATTTCGCATTTTTCAAATGCAGCATGCCCGGCCTATCGAAAACATTTTTGCTTATAGGTTGTTACAAGTTATTTTTAAATACCTGCAAATACATACCATTAAATACCTTCAAAAACATAAAGAACAATTTCAAACATCCATTTGTTAGCAATTTTATACAATAATATTTTCTCAATAGTTAAAGCAGGTGGGGCCAAGTTTTTTATAGTTTTACTATTATATATATATATATATATATATTAGGTTTGTAGACTTCTTGGGAATGTGGTTCATTAATAAACTAGCAACTTTTCATTTACATTTATTGACGTTCCGGTCTAAAGACCTTCTTCAGAACCATACATTCATAATCACACATTACATTAATTAAAATTACATACAAAAAACAAATTTAAAAAGACACATCACTATACGAAACATTTTAAAAAATCAATTATTAAATCACTATTCTATATGACTATTATTTATACTAATAAAATACTTAATTTTGTTTAGCAGCGTGATATGTGTATGTTGGGTGGTGTCTCTTTATTATATATATAATATATAGTTGGTATAGTAGCATTTTTTTACGGAGACCAGTGACTTTGGGGTCCTAGCAGCGTGATATGTGTATGTTGGGTGGTGTCTCTTTATTATATATATAATATATAGTTGGTATAGTAGCATTTTTTTACGGAGACCAGTGACTTTGGGGTCCCTTTTCCTGGTGGTTAAAAAATATCTCTTTGAAAATGATGGACGAATTTCTTTAAATTTTATAATAGTTTGAATTACTTATTTTAAATTGGCTTATTTACCTGATGGGCCAAAAAAACTGGGCAAATTATTTTTCGTTATAATTTTTATTTATCACCGATTTTAATGGAACAAAGTGCACTTTCATACCTGTGGTCAAAAATCTTTCTTTTTAATCCGTCGTAAAATCCAAAATAGGGGACAGAATCAATATTGACCCATTAAAGAGACTCGTTTATCTTTATGTTCCAGAATTTGTTTTGGACTTATAAAAAAAAGCTCTATTTCTGCCACACAATAAGTAGGGGCCGTTGAAATCGGCTTGGTGGTTGTCGAAAAATAAATTTATTTCAAGCAACGAACTGGATAATTATATATAGGAAAACTTCGATATTGATTTTTACAATTATGCGTTTTTTCATCAAAATAGGTTCAGTAATAATGAGTCAATGAGGAAATTAATACAGACACAATTGGCAAGGCAATGAGAGAATAAGTTCAGAACTTTCTCAAAATATAAAAATATACAAGCCGTATAAGTGGTCAAGTTTGATTCTATTCACCATTTGGATTTTAAGATAACTGAAATTGGTTAAAATGTTCGTAGGGCCTCGTATCGTAAAAAATCCACACATCATACCTAAAATATCGGTCCGCCTGGATAATAGATCCCTATCGTCCTTATCTTAGCCATTTGTTCTAGCGGACCGCGCAACGACCGACGCAACATTTCGATTTTCATACTTTTCGAGGTGACGTCTCTAAGTACCTCACATCGTTTATGGACCTCACAACGTAAGGACCTGTTTAACAGATTTTTCTATTTTGACATTTTTGAACATTTTAAGTAGGTTTCCACCTTACTGGAGCACCTCAAAAAACAGTTGTTTTTAAACATTTCATTTATCTCTATTCTATCTAGTCGTCCGTGCAACGCATGTGAAAAGTAGGAGTCCCCACTGCGCATCTTATGTCCGTATAGGTGTGGTCACCAAAATAATTATATTATTAGGGCTGTAATTTAATGATGCACCATACTAAGGCGTGGTAGGAAGTCAACAGCAAAAAAAAATATACAGTGTATCCCCGGATAGAGTTGACAAGAGGGAAAAATCCTATATGTTTGAATTTACGAAAAAAACTCACTCTTTATAAAAAATTCTGCTTGTTGAAAAATAAAGATTGCCATAATGGGGTGTTATCAAATCTAATATAATATAATATGGTAATATAAAAAATCTATCTATCTAGATTTATTTTGTTGATTGTCATATTGATTTTCAAGTAATAGGTTTTACATTCTAAAATGTTTACAAAAGCAGAACGGATTGTTTTTTCATCAAATGATTAACTTTTAAAAATTAACACCTGGTTAGATTTTGTTTCCCTAGATTTCGTTATGTTGTGATACAAACCCTTTTGTTTACATAACATTTTGCTTTACTGAATAAATACGGTCCTCTTCCTCTTGGATTATTTTATGTTTCTTATTTCGATAACAACCTGTACTTCTAATCAAGGATATATCGTTAGCTCAGTATGTTGACAAGCAGAATTTTTTATAAAAAGTGATATTTTTCGGGAAATTAAAAATAACGATTTTTGTCCTCTTATTAATTACATGTTTCTTAATTTAATAACACCCTGTACATCTAATCAAAGATTTTATTATGGTAATCTTAATTTTTCAACAAGCAGAATTTTTTATAAATAGGGAGTTTTTTTCGTAAAATCAAAAATAAATGATTTTTTCCTCTTGTCAACTCCATCCGGGGACACACTGTATAATATAGGTATATCATGGCGCCAGCAGCGGCGCGTGTTCTTAAATAGTTTATAATTTCTGAAGTAAATAAAATTTTACATATTACAAACATATTATGGATTTTGAAAAAATATTATGTGGTTTGAAAAAAGTTTAGGGGCCAGGGGGGAGGGGCCTTGGGACACCCGATTTTCTTAAAAACCAGGCTGTATATCAAAAATGTGATATCTGCTTTATTTTAGACAATTATATTTCCTTTTAAATGATGTAATAAGGCAAGATCAGGAAGAATAATTTAGGGGGTCCGAATTTTAAATCAATTTTAAAAAATCACCTTACCAATGTTTTACAAGTTTTATCCAATTTCCTCAGAAATTAAGCCTGGTTATGGTATTGTAGAAAATAAAATTCCCTTTTCCACAATATATATTTTAGTGGGATCAATTTAATACCAGCGGCGTCGGGTAAAAAAACCACATGTTTGTCACATGTTTACCCGATTATCTTAAAAAGCAAGCCCTTTATCAAAAATTGTAATATATAGTCGATTGTAGCCAATACAGTTTCCTTTTAAACTCTTTATAATAACGCAAAATTTACCTTCAGATTAAAACTTTACAGGTGTCCGTAAATTAAATTACTTTTTAACAAATCATCAAACACATGGGCGTAGTCAGGGTCTCGCTCAGGGTGGGGCAACAAAGCAAAAAAATGTACAATCAAATATTTATTGAAAACTTTTATAGCTCCCCTTTAATTCTCGTCTTACTAAATGAGCTAAGGCCAGGATGGGGCAGGTGACAAGCCAGGGTGGGGCAAGTGCCCCACCCTGACTACGCCCATGATCAAACACATTAATTTTGTAAAAGGTTTTGTCTAATTTTCTCAGAAACCAAGCTCAATTGACAAAAACGTATTCTACACTTTCTTGCAGAAAAAATTCCCTTTTTAGCAAGGTACCTAAGTCAGTGGAGCTTTGTAAACAAACTCTCCAGCAACGTCCGTAAGTGAGGGTCATTAAAAAAATAAAATAAGCAAATACATTTTTCTCACATGTTTCACCCGATTTTCCTAAAAACCAAGCTATATAAAAAATGTGCCCTTAGGTTGTTTTAAAATCTGAGGGCACGGCGGCAGTGCCTCGCCAAATTCGCGCGCCGTTCCATCTTTTCTTGAAACATTTCAGCCGATATTTGACGTATCTAAAACTCTACTTCAGAATGAGCTACGAATCTCAAACTTTGCACAGTCGTAGATCTTCATGAAGTTAACAACCCCTCCAGTTTCATAGAATTCCATAAAGAAGTAAAGTAGTTACGAAATTTCAAAAAACGTCGAATTTGGCACTCACTCGCTCACTCATGTATAAATCATCAAAATTCTTCTTTACTTCCAGACATGCTATAAAGCTGAAATTTGGCAGATTGATAGAAATTATGACCAAACCCCTGGAAAAAATCAAAAAAACCCAAAATTCTAATTTACTCCCCTCCCCTATACAGGTAAAGTTATGTAAAAGAAATGCTAGAGAGCTGAGCTTTGGCAGACTGATAGGAACTATGATAAAACTGTAGAAAAACACCAATATTATAATTTACTTCCCTCCCCTATAATTGTAAAGTTATGTAAAATTAACACTGCTCACTTTCAGAAACGCTAGAGAGCTGAGCTTTAGAAGGCCGATAGTAACTATGATAAAACTATAGAAAAAGATTAAAACACCCCAAAATCCTAATTTACTTCCCTCCCCTATAAATGTAAAGTTATGTAAAATACCTTTGCCCACTTCCAGAAACGCTAGAGAGCTTAGGTTTTTAGGACTGAAAGGCACCATGACAAAACTATAGGAAAAAGTTTAAAAACACCAAAATTTTAATGTACTTCCCACCCATATAAATGTAAATTTATATAAAAGTAACATTGCCCACTTCCAGAAACGCTAGGGAGCTGAGCTTTGAAAGGCTGAAAGAACCTATGATGAAACCATGGGAAAAAATTTCAAAACCCTAAACTTTTAATTTGCTCCCCTGTCCTACAAATGTAAAGTTTTGTAAAAGTAACATTGCCTACTTCCAGAAACGGTAAAGAGCTGAGCTTTGGAAGGCCGATAGAAACTATGATAAAACTCTAAAAGAAAATTAAAAACCCCAAATTTTAATTAGCTTCCCTCCCCTATAAATGTATAGTTATGTAAAAGTAGCATTCTCCACTTCCAGAAACGCTAGAGAGCTGAGCTTTCGACGACTGATAGAAACTATGATAAAACTATAGAAAAAATTTATCACAATTTTAATTTACTTTCCTCCCCTTTAAATGTAATGTTATGTAAAATTAACATTGCCCACTTCCAGGAACACTAGAGAGCTGAGCTTTAGAAGGCTGATAGGAACTATGATAAAAGCGTAGGAAAATATAAAAAAACCTCAACATTTTTAATAAGGCATTGCAAAAGTTTTGAACAATATTCCGCATATTTTACTACTTTAAAAATTAAATATTATCCAAATCCTTTAAAAAAAGAGTGAAATCATAACAAAAACATTTCATGTAAAAAAAGACAAGTGGTATTTCGTAAAAAGTATTGAGATAAAAGTAAAGCCAAGTTCTCCAATACAAATTTCAAAACGAATGGTTCTTACTAGTTTGGAAATGTTTTTCTAAACTTGCAAGCGCGGATTTGAGGGGGGTATCGGGTTAATTACCCCCCCCCCAGAAATAAAAATATGCACATTTTCCTAATAAAATAAGGAAAAACAGGAGAATTACCCCCCCTAGAAAAAAAATTATATGACAAAAAAAAAATTGTGATGAACCATTACCCCCCCCCCCCTAGATTTTGACCCAGATCCGCGCTTGTAAACTTGGCAGTTACGGCTGCAAATGGCTCTTAGGCACAGTGCTAAATTGAACGTAAAGAAGTTTGGCTGGAATAGCAAAGTTTAAAAAAACATTTCCAAACTAGTAAGATCCATTCGTTTTGAAATTTGTAATGGAGAACTTGGCTTTACTTTTATCTCAATTCTTTTTACGGAATACGACTTTCACGTACTTGGCTTTTTTTTACATGAAATGTTTTTGTTATGATAAATCCTTTTAAATGATGTTTAACAAGGTAAGAATAACCTCATTTTTAAAACTGCAAAGTGGTCCGTAAACAGAATAACATTTTAAAAATAACCAAATGAATCATCATACTATAGCCGCAATCCGCATTGATAGTTTCCAAACCCCCCGAACGCCCTTATCCCCCCTACGAAAAAAAAGATAACCCCTCCGAATGAAACCCCCCCACGAACCGACCCTAATCTTATAAAAGTAGTTCAAAAGTTTGGTGTTCCACTTTTTGCTTACCCACTTATGATGATAATAACAAAACCTCCATAATATCAAAAACAAAAATACCACAAAATGACTTCGTTTTTTTTATGTAAAATTTTTGTGCGAGGGCCGAATAAAAAAAAATGCCAGGGCCAGTTTGTTTGAGCCCGTCCAATCCTGCCTATATAGCGTTTTTTTATCGAATTTAATTAGGGAAGTGTAGGGCGAGACTTTGTATTTTGCTTTAACATTACCTTTTAGCACCCCCTCCCCCAATCAGTGTTCTACAGAGATGGATGCATAACGTGAATTACATTGGGTCACATTTGAGGCGTGTTTTACAAAAACCGCTGAAGTCCAAATTTGACGAAAATGAGTTAGTGGCGTCATCTAGTCGAAAAAATGGATGGCTTTAAGACCATGAAATAAGACTCTGCAAAATCACCAAAAGTGCCAAGATATGAGCAGTCCCTTGTAGTTTTCTTTGTATTAACTTTTTCTTTCTTGCAAAACAACTTATGTCCAAAAGTTTTTCTCTTTTTCTAAAGTAATTAGGCAACAAATGTAAAGAACAAAATAGTTACTGTGTTTAATAAAAACATATTTAAGAAAATCATTCGTTTTAAAATAAACCGTTTTCTTTATTTGCTGAAATTTTTTTGTTTTGGGCATATGTTGTTTTTGTAAAATACGCATCAATTGCTTACGCGCAACGTGTTTTGGATGGCCATGCGTGATACGGGCCAAATAGATTGTGAGGGGAAACGTACTATTCGGCACTGCCAACTCGGCGCGAGCGATTCGGCGCTGGTCGAATCAGCGGGAAAAACCTGGCGCAAGTTTAATTTGATATTAAGTTTATTGTTTTCAACTCACTTAATTGATTTATATTGTTACCAGGTTGTAGCAAAAAAGACAAGTGGGGTTGGATTTTTTGTGTTCTTTATTGAAAAAAAAATGGCTATATCGAGGGTTGTGAGTGGTCGGTTCAAATCCTGAAACCAAAACAACCGCGAATTAACTTTAACCCAACTCAACCCTCTAAATTAACATTTTCTACAAGAAAATTGTAGTTTTTTTAACTTACCTGAAACAGGTTTGAATAATAATTACAAAATAATCACCAAGAACAAGTACCCAAATTATTTCAAAACTTAAACCTTGACACCCACTTCTACCTACTACGAACGGGCCGAAACTAAAAAACTAAATATCTATATCCTTATCGGAATTAATAAAAAAAAACAAGTACGCTGCCAATACATCGTTTTCTTTTCAATTTTAATATATTCTTTAAAAGAGTAGATTTTTTTGTTACAAGGTACATTTTGTTAGATGACCTTTTTAAAAACATACTCTCCTTACCTCTTTACCGGGGTTCTAAAGAGTCTGAAACCTAACCGTTGTCAATTGATTGCCAACCTATTCTAACCGTGACAATAAAGACCCCTATTATTCATTAGCACGGTTAGGTTTTACATTCTCTATAATTCCCAGTCCCCCGATCATCATCCGTAGCTTAGAGTTAGCAAAATTTGGTTCACACCCGGTCGAGCCGGGTTCGATTCCTCACTAGGTACTTGGATGTTTTTGATTGTTTAAAATGCTTTAATTTTGCTGTAACCTTGCGAAACTCCTCCTAATCCTAATTGGAAGGACAAAGTATATATAAAAAAATTCTAGGATACCGGAAAAGAAGTCAGGAGAGTATATTTTGCTTCCTCGCAGGCAATAGGACATATAAATTGGGAATTTACGATTTTTTAAAGAAAGATTGTGGTTATGAAAAGAACTGGTTTTGTTGATTCGGCCCGCGTCGAATAGTACTTTCCATCATGAGCGGCCATTAACAGGCGTTAAAAGTTACTGACGCACCTACTAATTTACATGGTATTTTAAAATTTTACAGAAACTACCCTAAAATTATCTAAACTAACCTGAAAGAACATTAGGTTTTCGTCCAGGATTGTGGTAATAAAAGTTTTCAGCTTTCTTTTTTCTTCTTTTCCAAAAAAGCTAAAATCTACTTTTTACAAATAGTTTTAGTTCTGCAACCTAACCACAGGCTTTTAGGTTTGTAAGCTCATATGGTCATAATAATAGGGACCTTTAACCTTATAAATGGGACATTAAATGACAGATGTTACGTAATATTTAGAAGCCCAATTTTGACCTTTTGCAGACACAGATTATCCATTACCCTTTATTTATCTGTCAAAAGCCTTTTTTTTTGTACTGTAGGCAAAATTAATTAAAAAGTTCAGATGACCACTAAGGAAAAAACTGAAAAAGCAATATCTGTGAAAAATCGCCAGGAAAGTATACTGCCATCATAATCAAAAACACAGTAAGTAAATTTAACAGTTCACAGTCTCAGGTAATACTCCATTCAAAATTTTATTTTTTGAGATGGTTTGACTGTAAAATATCAAATTTCCTTCTGATCCTGTTGCGAAACAACACATACCTACCAGTTTTTATAAAAGAAAATGTTGAATAATTGGCATAAAATTAAATCTGCGGATTACCCCGCATTGGTAGCTCTTAAAATAAGTCTGGTATTAAAAATATTTAAATTTACATCCTATTTTGTCATAAGGTTATGTGAGCGGCAACACTGTCTTCATATTGTGCGTCCGTAAAGTCTGAAATCACCGTTTTTTTAAAGAAAACTACAAGTTCTTAAGAAAAAAGTTCGAAAACTTCGATTCTTATTCTAAAACACGGCATAGGTACCTCTTTTTAAAAACGTGTCGTGGTTTGGAATAAGAATCATAGTGTTCAAATTTTTGTCTTAAGAGCGTGTAATTTTCTCAAAAATTCGGTGATACAGTATAAAGGAACTAGTAGCCTGCGATATTTGAACATAAGTAAGGTCAAACACTATCTTTTAGTAAAGGATAAGGTTTAAACCAGGTAACTGCACATGCGTCAAATAAAAGATAAGAGAAAAGTGGTACATGCAAAACATCCGTTATATCTTCATACGACGCTGTAAGGATCAGACAATGCTACACTACTATAATAAAATTTAAAATGCACTAGTTGAACGGGTTTTATCAAAGGCGTTTAGGTGTCCAAACCAAACCGAACAGAACCGACGATGTAAGGGCCAGACAATGCTACTACTATAAAAAAATTTAAAATGCACTCGGTGAATGAGTTTTATTAAACCAACCGAACAGAATCGACGATGTAAGGGCCAGACTTTAAAATTACCAAAGTGTGTGTAAAATTTATACACACGCAGAGAGTTGGGTCCTCACAATGATTTCTAGGTCCACTCGCATACACACTAAAAGCGCCCTCTACGATACTCTCAAGAAATTTGTTGGAACTAAATTCCTGTTTTTCACATGCGTTGTGAGGACCAGGAAAAATTTTAGTGATATATATCAAAATGTTGGAAATTTTATGAGGACGACCAAAATAAGGTCCAAACGTTACGAGGTCCAGAAATCGGACCTCCCAACGTAAACGGTCCTCGCAACTCCGGTGAGGGGTTGGTGTGTGTCCTCGCAAGGTATGTTACGCCAACACAGACAGACAGACAGACAGACAGACAGACAGACAGACAGACAGACAGACAGACAGACAGACAGACAGACAGACAGACAGACAGACAGACAGACAGACAGACAGACAGACAGACAGACAGACAGACAGACAGACAGACAGACAGACAGACAGACAGACAGACAGACAGACAGACAGACAGAAAGACAGACAGACAGACAGACAGACAGACAGACAGACAGACAGACAGACAGACAGACAGACAGACAGACAGACAGACAGACAGACAGACAGACAGACAGACAGACAGACAGACAGACAGACAGACAGACAGACAGACAGACAGACAGACAGACAGACAGACAGACAGACAGACAGACAGACAGACAGACAGACAGACAGACAGACAGACAGACAGACAGACAGACAGACAGACAGACAGACAGACAGACAGACAGACAGACAGACAGACAGACAGACAGACAGACAGACAGACAGACAGACAGACAGACAGACAGACAGACAGACAGACAGACAGACAGACAGACAGACAGACAGACAGACAGACAGACAGACAGACAGACAGACAGACAGACAGACAGACAGACAGACAGACAGACAGACAGACAGACAGACAGACAGACAGACAGACAGACAGACAGACAGACAGACAGACAGACAGACAGACAGACAGACAGACAGACAGACAGACAGACAGACAGACAGACAGACAGACAGACAGACAGACAGACAGACAGACAGACAGACAGACAGACAGACAGACAGACAGACAGACAGACAGACAGACAGACAGACAGACAGACAGACAGACAGACAGACAGACAGACAGACAGACAGACAGACAGACAGACAGACAGACAGACAGACAGACAGACAGACAGACAGACAGACAGACAGACAGACAGACAGACAGACAGACAGACAGACAGACAGACAGACAGACAGACAGACAGACAGACAGACAGACAGACAGACAGACAGACAGACAGACAGACAGACAGACAGACAGACAGACAGACAGACAGACAGACAGACAGACAGACAGACAGACAGACAGACAGACAGACAGACAGACAGACAGACAGACAGACAGACAGACAGACAGACAGACAGACAGACAGACAGACAGACAGACAGACAGACAGACAGACAGACAGACAGACAGACAGACAGACAGACAGACAGACAGACAGACAGACAGACAGACAGACAGACAGACAGACAGACAGACAGACAGACAGACAGACAGACAGACAGACAGACAGACAGACAGACAGACAGACAGACAGACAGACAGACAGACAGACAGACAGACAGACAGACAGACAGACAGACAGACAGACAGACAGACAGACAGACAGACAGACAGACAGACAGACAGACAGACAGACAGACAGACAGACAGACAGACAGACAGACAGACAGACAGACAGACAGACAGACAGACAGACAGACAGACAGACAGACAGACAGACAGACAGACAGACAGACAGACAGACAGACAGACAGACAGACAGACAGACAGACAGACAGACAGACAGACAGACAGACAGACAGACAGACAGACAGACAGACAGACAGACAGACAGACAGACAGACAGACAGACAGACAGACAGACAGACAGACAGACAGACAGACAGACAGACAGACAGACAGACAGACAGACAGACAGACAGACAGACAGACAGACAGACAGACAGACAGACAGACAGACAGACAGACAGACAGACAGACAGACAGACAGACAGACAGACAGACAGACAGACAGACAGACAGACAGACAGACAGACAGACAGACAGACAGACAGACAGACAGACAGACAGACAGACAGACAGACAGACAGACAGACAGACAGACAGACAGACAGACAGACAGACAGACAGACAGACAGACAGACAGACAGACAGACAGACAGACAGACAGACAGACAGACAGACAGACAGACAGACAGACAGACAGACAGACAGACAGACAGACAGACAGACAGACAGACAGACAGACAGACAGACAGACAGACAGACAGACAGACAGACAGACAGACAGACAGACAGACAGACAGACAGACAGACAGACAGATGGCGCAACAAAAAAGTTTCAAAATCATCTGAAACGCAAAGATATATAAAAAATTAGGATCACCATAGCTCACACTACTATAGTATAGTATATGTGTGAGCTAAAAATCAGACTTTAACTAAGTAGTTTTCTTTTTCTACCAACATCAACCAGCAAATGTTCCTCGATTTCGATGCTTGTACCTGCAGTTGGCTCTTCAGGATCAACTTCTATTGGTTTCACTGATAGGTTTTGGCTTGGCACAGATGTATTCTTTAGTATTTTTTCGGAAGTACATAAGCCTGTAATAAAAAAACATATATAAGGAACTTAAAAAAAAAGGTAGTTTCTACAGGGTAAATTTTGTACTCTAGTACATATGGAATTCACAAAAAAACATGAGGTTTTAGAAATTGTCCAAGTATTATTTTGTTATGACATTTTTGTCAAAATTACAGTAGGTGTCCCAAATTAAGTTGGCACTATTGATAACTTCAGTATTATTGGAGTCAAATTAGTACACTAGTAGCATTGTTTGAGCTAATTAAGATAATCAAAACAGAAAAACAATTAAATTGCACATTTACAGAAAAAAAATTAAAAAATATGTTTAATGTCTAATTTTTGTGTTTGTAGAGGTTTCTTCATAGACAATGGGTGATCAGCTGCCCACCGTAGGTCTACAGGACTCCATAGGACACTACAATATACTACAGGATCAAGAATTAATTAAATTCCTGTAGGATGGTGAACAAATTTGGTTCAGCTGATCACGCCTTGTTCATAGATGAACACACAGGCCATCAAACATACACACATAGGCCTAAATAAATTCACATGCAGCTTAGTGTTACATTAAGTAATCTCTGGGGGGGGGGGGGAAGGGTTACTTTTGTGTCATAGTCTTGGCCATAGGTGGTTACACTTTTGTGACATTTTCAACCTATTTCTTTATCAAAAAATCTGAAAAGTGGTATGTTGTTGAGTTGTTTTTATGAGAACATTTTTTTTGTCAACATAAGGTATGTATGTATGTATTCGAAAGTGGTGGCAGGCCCTACTGGACCTCCATGCACTGTGACCATATATGGATCTATTGCGCCCACGTACCTACATACTGAGTTTGACTAAAGTGGCATATTTTTTTTTCCACCCAGCACTTAAAAAACTCTGCAGATTACAACAATAAATGATTTAGGCTTAACACAACATAAGGTATACCTACACAACATATTTAATTTTTAATATATTTGTGGTTAGGAAATATGCTTGGAAATAGGCTGGGAAATAGGTATGTTTATGTCAAAGTCACAAAAGTGTAACTGCCTATGGCAAGGACTATACACTGAATGATTTTTTTATATTTTTCTTGAAAATGCGTTACGACAGGAGAAGGGCGGCAAAAAATCCTGAATTTTAGCCTTACGTAATTAAAGAATGTGGCCCTAGATAGATTTAAAAAAATGTAAAAAATGATATTTACCTAGCAATTTATCTTGAAAAGGAATCTCGAAATCTGTTCTGTAGAAATGCTTTCGTGGGATCCATATTGTCTTTTCCAGAACGCCTTAGCCACTCTTGCAAAATAGTCTTGGGAACAGTCATTGGAAGGTGGAAATTTAAAAAAACTCATAAACGTAGTACTTCTAAGTTTGAATAGTTGGATTTACATCCAGAAACCGCACAGGATACTCCTGGGATTTTGCGATTCCGAAAATTGTTTAAAATAACGAAAATAACAATACAAAACCAAGATTCCACAAATTTTTTCCCTTAAAATAAATAAAAATGCGAAATGCACGGAAAAACTAACCTCACTTTGGATTCGCGAAAAAAATCAATAAGTTCGGTTGTCCTTTTTCATTTAATGTGAATAGAAAAGGAAAGACCACCCTATCAAATAGATCAAGGGTCTTTTGAGAAGGATGAGTAGGTTCATAGAAGGATGGCTCAACACCTTGAGGATTTTGTGACGTAGCGAAATTTGGAATATATGGAGCTTATGGAAGTGGACCGTCCTGTTCTCTGTGTACAGTCCTTGGACAAGACCTACCCTAACGTCCTCCCTCTTATAGGTTACGCTTCTCTGAAGTACCTAATCGACTAGTTTTAAATGATACAGAAGGCTCACAAATTTTATTTTTGGGTGAGGTTTCTAATGACAACTCTAGCAAAGAGTTTTGACTAATGTCAGATCTTCTAGTATCATTTGACCCATTACAATAAAACTTTGTTGACTCAGGTGACTGATCATAGTCAGTAAAAGTGGGTTCATATTTATTTAAAGATTTTCTCAAATCAACATGATCTCGTCTTGACATTTCACCAAGCTAATTTTGAATTAATCAAGAACGCGGTAACTCATGTTGCTTAACTTCTAATCCAGGTTCCCACTTTTTCTGAATATACATGGATACGTCACTATTCGGGCTAAGGTGTTTCGAATCTTTTGCATTTTTGTTAAAATATTTCTTTGACAAACCCTGATTATTTTTTATTTTCTCGCTCACATTTTCACACAATAACCGTTAAATAAACCAATGACTCGCCATACTTAACACAAATCATATAGTTCAATAAAAAGGTCTCTTTTTCAATCACATTTTTTCAAAAAAAAAACTTTCCTGATTTCTTTCCCGGGATCCTAGAGAGTGTGTAACCAAATCGAACCGAACCGAACCAAACTGAACCGAACCGAACCGAACCGGTTTGGTTTTACATCCTGTAGGATCTCGGGAAACATGTCAGGAAAGTCTGTTTTTCAATCACATTTTTTTAAAAATAAAACTTTCCTGATTTCTATCCCGGGATGCGACTACAACACTCTAGCGGTTATATATAATATTATCTTCTTATAGAGATCCTACACTTGTAGAAGCCAATGAATTAGCATACAGTATCCTAGTTCTATATATTTAGTACAGATGGCAAGTCCTACCCTAACGTCCTCCCTCTTATAGGTTACGCTTCTCTGGAGGTTTAATAACTCTACCTAATCGACTAGTTTTAAATGATACAGAAGGCTCACAAATTTTATTTTTGCGTGAGCTTTCTAATGACAACTCTAGCAAAGAGTTTTGACCAATGTCAGATCTTCTAGTATCATTTGTTTGTTGACTCAGGTGACTGATCATTGTCAGGAAAAGTGGGTTCATATTTATTTAAAGATTTTCTCAAATCAACACGATTTCGTCTTGACATTTCACCAAGCTGATTTTGATTTAAACAAGAACGCGGTAACTCATGTTGCTTAACTTCTAATCCAAGTTCCCACTTTTTCTGAATATACATGGATACGTCACTATTCGGGCTAAGGTGTTTCGAATTTTTTGCATTTTTGTTAAAATATTTCTTTGACAAACCCTGATTATTTTTTATTTTCTCGATTTCACACATTTTCACACAATTGGGGCTTTAACAAATAAGAGCTGATAGGAATTTTAGTTTTACAAATTCTGCTCATTAACAGTTGAGAGGGGGAATATCTCATATTTTTAAGAGGCGAATTTTGTTATTCCAAAAGTGCGTACTTTATATCTTCTTCTCCTCTCAAAGATTTATTACCATACTATCCCTACTCTTTTTTCTGCTAGACCATTAAAACGAGGATAGTTCGGGCTTCTTGTTAAAATGTTAAAATTCCATTCTTTTGCGAAATTTTTAAAACTATCAAAAGAACTGTTATAACAAGAAATAAAATCTGGCACTCCAAAAACGAGAAAACGATTTAGTCACCGATTTTATTGACTTATCTTTAATATGGCGTAATACGAGCCAGTTCAAATATGAGTCGAAAAGAATAAGATAACTTTTGTCGGCATATGTAAAAATATCAAGCCCTAACCTTTTCCAAGGCCGTTCAGGAGCAATTTAGGAGTGCTATGTTTCTTTTTGTTGTTTTCGAGCATTTGTTTCACAGATTTTGCACCTTTTAATAGAAGTTTCAATATCAGCATTTATGCCAGGCCAAAAAACAGTTTACGAGCTCTGTATTTAGATTTTTCCATGCCATATGAGCCTCATGTAAAAGAGTGAGCAAATTCAAACGCAAAGACGATGGAACTACAAGTTTCTCATTAAAAAGTGATAAAACATCTGTAAATGTCAAACTCTCTTTTACATTAAAGTAATGGCCTGCAAAATCAGGTATTTTATTTTTGTTTTCTTGCCATCTATTTCTGCAAAAATCAGCAATAACGCTTAACTGCAAGTCGTTTTTAATTGCATTTCGAAACTCACATTTTCTTTCATCTGACATAGGAAAATTTTTAATGATTGAGTGCTCTGCCAACTCAAATTCTTTATCAGATTTTAAACCCTTATCAGTTAAAAATGCTCGCGACAAAGTGTCTGCTATGTAAAGATACTTTATAGGTTTATAGGAAACAGATCATAAATTAATAACCTTAACCTCATTCTTTGTAAACGCTGAGTTATTAAAGCTAAATCTTTTTTTAAAATAGCTTCAAGAGGTTTATGATCTGAGTTAACCTTAACTTTTAAGCCATAAATTAAAAAATGAAATTTTTGGATAGCAAAAACAATCGCCAGCATTTCTTTTTCGATTTGGGCATATAGAATCTCAGTGGATGTTAAACTACGTGAAGAAAGGGCGATTAGGTGGCTTGCTTCAACTGACACAAAGATAGTGAACATGAACGTCTTGCCATTCCCAGGAACGATTTAACTTTGTAAAATCCCTTAATGGGGCTGTAACTTTTGACATATTAGGTACAAATTAGGTACACTTGGCCATACCTAAAATTCTTAACAGATCATTTTAATGTTGGGGCTGGCTTTGACATATGATTTGTTAGGCTCTGTACCACTTTTTGAGTAGATCTGACCCATAAATTTCACAGATTTAGATTTAAACTGTATTTTCGAACTATTAAATTTAATATTATACTTAAGGGCACGTTAAAGAACTAATTGCAAAATTACGATCATGTTCGATCTCATTTTTACCCATAACTATCAAGTCGTTAAAATCTAGACCTACGCCATCTAAATCGCCAAATATTTTATAGTCCTTGCGTTGAAAGACTTCAGGGGCGGAGCTAATCCCAAATGGCAATCTCAAAAATTTAGGTCTGCCAAAAGGTGTTCCAAAAGCGGTATAATCAGAAATTGTTTCACCTAATTTTACTTGGAAATAGTCATCCTTCATGTCAAGAACTGTGAAGTATTCTTTATCACACAATTTGACAGCAATTTCTTCAGCAGTGGGGATCAAAAAATGTTCTCTCTGGATTGCCTGATTTAAAAATTTCGGATCAAGGCAGGTACGCAGATCGCCATTTTTTTTCTCCACAATAGCCAACGAATTCAGCCACTCAGTATGTTTTTCCAATTTTTTATGACACTGTGGTCTTCAAGCTGTTTTAATTTTAATTTTAATCTATTGTATCGGTTCTTGGAATCCTTCTGGGGAGCTGAATGTGTGGAATAGCATCTTTTTTTAATGTAATATGATGTTCGGATGGAAACTGACCTAATCCGTCAAACACGGTTTAATACTTGTTACGAACATTATCAATCGACTTACAAATAACATTTTGACCCTGACTAAAACTCGCAAGCCTTTTAATCAACATTAACATTAAACACACGGTTAAACCAAATAAAGGTACTTGATTTAGCGCATCAACAACAACAAAATCAATTAAAGACTCTCGGTTGGTGAAATTTTTTAAAAAATATGCAAGGGCAAAACACTAATTTCTGCTCCCGAATCTAACTTAAATTCTATCTGACCATTATTCTCAAGCAATATTATCTACTTCCAGTCCATCTCTGTCTCATTCTCATACATACTCTGTGTATCTTTCTTTTTTTCCTTATTCGATTCAGTAACCGAATTGATCACATACAACGAATCAACATAAAACTCCTCATGATCGCTGTTACTCTCACTCGCTCGCTCGCTCTCTTTGTCAACCGATTTTTTGCGACATTTTTTATTACTCGATTCTCGATTTTTTTGATAACTTGTTTTTCGATTTTTTTTAATCACCTGTTTCTCGATTTTTTTCTTGCATACCGACGCGAAATGGTTGCGACTTTGGCTTGATACAAACGTTTTACCGTACGGGACATTTATCTAATCTGTGTTTATAACCAGAAAATTTGCAGTAATTTTCACTTGAAACTGAGGGTTTTGAGTAGCTTTTTTGCTTACTTCTGAGTGCATTTATTTGCACCTCACTCTGTAAAACTTTTGACTGACTCTTGCTAACTTCTGTAGCTCTACACATATCACTAGCTTTGGTCAATGTCAGCTGTGACTCTCTCAGTAGTCTCTCTTGTGTGTTTGTGTCTAGGATTCCCACTACGATCCTATCTCTTATCATTTCATCCTGGAGTTTGTACGCTTTCCTTAACTCTGTTAAAAACTGTCGAACAGTTGACCTTTTTTGTGAAATGCTGTTAAATTTTAACCGCTCAAAAACAACATTTTCTTTTGGGGCACAGTTCGCTTGAAACTGATCTTTAATAGACGTCAGTGATTTACTTTCTACGTCTGGCAATGTGAACGTATTATACAGCTCTAGGCCATCATCGCCAATCAGGTTTAATAATACAGCAAACTGTGTTTCTGCTGGCTTATAAACTAGTCCAGATGCCTTAGAAAGACATCAAATTTCTGGGAAAACCTTTTCCAGTTGTCGGCTATATTCCCACCTAGAGCTAGTGGCTCTGGTTGTCTAAAGAAGCTTTTCATTTTGAGGTTGTGGTTATAGCACGTTCTTAGCGAGCAATCCTACTACAAACCTTGTTCTTCTAGCGAACTTTCCTCACTAATCACTAACTAGTATCACCAAGTATTGAATAAACACACCTGATACCATGTAGGATTACTTTGAGATTCAAAATAATAAAAACGAAACTAGATAGCTTTTAACAACATCGTTTTATTGTAGAGCCTCCTTACTGATGACATCATTTACGAGGTGTGACAATTAAATTTTAAGACTGGCCCCCGTACTAACAGCTTTTAAATCTCTACGCCTTGAACGGTTGGAGTTATTTACCTTGATGTGCGTTCTACTACCGCGCGCAATCTTGTCGTCTTTCCTCTGCTAGTTTGGCTTACCCAGTGGTTTGAAGCAGATCGTGCATAGCTCATTTGGCGGAATTACAACAACCGAAAAAATTGAGCAACGTATTAATTTAAAGTAATCCTAAAAAATCGGCTACTGAATGCTTTCGAATGCTAAAGGATTTCTACGGGGAGCAGTGTATGTGTCGTGCAATGATTTTTATGTGGCATAAAAGCTTTTTGAGGGTCGTGAAGAAGTTAAAGATGACGAACGAGAAGGGCGCTCCAACACATCCAAAACAGCGATGCTCATTGTTTTTCTTTTTGATATTAGGGGTGTTATTCTTATTGAATGGGCGCGTGAGGGTCAAACAGTTAACCAACATTTATATTTGGAAGTATTGATGTAGCTAAGGGAACGTCCAAGGAAAAAAACTTCCAGATTTGTGGAAGAACAACGCGTGGCTGATCTACCAGGACAATGCACCGGCCCACAATGCCCTATCCATTAAGCAGTTTTTAGCTAATAAGAAAATCCCCATCGTTAGAGACATCGACAGACTTGGCTTCTTGCGACTAACTGTTTCCGAAAGTGAAGAAATAGTTAAAATATTAGAACATGTCAGCGGAAAAACGGCAAGACTTCTTAACAGCGTCTCTTGTGATGATTTCCAAAATTGCTTCCAACCTTGGAAAAAATAGCATGTAACGCTGCGTCGATAGAGAAGGGGATTGATGGGTAACATCATTAAGTTGTATTAGTATTTAAATAAAATAGATTTTTTACACCAGTCTTATAATTTTATTGTCACACCTCGTACATGCGTGCAACACTACACTCTAGCGGTTATATATAATATTATCTGATTCTAGAGATCCTACACCTGTAGAAGTCAATCAATTAGAACACAGTATTCTAGTTCCATATATTTAATACAGATAGAAAGACCTACCCTAACAAATACTGTTTTTATATTATAATCTCTTGAACATATGGAATGTTAATGACACCCAACGGATTATTATTTTGAGAATTTGAAATTTATTTCTCGGAATAACCATTTTGTTCTAAGTCCTTTTTAATGTTGTTAATTTCTGTAGTTAATTCTTCATTATTAATACAAATATTTACGGCTCTAAAATTCAAACTTCTTATAATTCTTTGTTTTGCAGCAACAGATTGATTAGACTTAAAATTTAGGTACTGTCCCGTGTATTCAGGTTTCTTATATACAGTGGTTCACCACTTACACCACTCATTCGAGAATATTTTGAGATAAGAAATTGAAAAACGTAATTGTAAAGTTTATTGAAAGGAAATCAGTAAAAACGATGCATATAAAATATCTAAAGTACACCTACCTTAGTTTTCATCTAGTTGCAGTCGTTTTGGTCGGTTGGAAGATAGGAAAAACGGGAAAATTGTAGCACTCACGGCGTTTCTTGATGTTGATGAATATTTCAGTAAATCAGGGAAAATTTCCAGAAAAGCTTAAACTGGCAAACATCACCCCAATTTTTAAAAAAGGCAACAAACAATCCTTGGAAAATTACCGTCCAATTTCAATTACAAGCCGCATTAGCAAAATTTTCGAAAAACTGATGTATGTTCAACTCAATTCTTTCTTGCGGCGACATAAAATTTTAACCAAATTTCAACATGGTTTTAGACAGGGTCTCTCAACTGAAACCGCAACAGTAGAGTTTATTCAAAATATATATAGTTATATGGATGTCGGCGAGCATGTCATGGCTGTTCTCTTTGATTTGACTCGGGCATTTGACACTATCTGTCCGGAGTTTGTTTCAAGAAAACTGGACCAACTGGGAATAAGAGGTAATATCAATCAATGGCTAACTTCACAACAAATTTTCCAATATATATGATTCTGACATAGGCACGCCCCAGGGAAGTATTCTAGGGCCCCTAATCTTTTTAATATTTGTTAATCACCTTCCTAAACATATCCAGATTGGAATTATCTTAATGTACGCTGATGATACCACAATTATTATCCATGGCAAAAATAAAAATGATATCACGGAAAAATTAAATCTTATTTTATCCAAATTTTCAGACTGGTGTTCTTCCAACAATCTTATTATAAACTTTAACAAAACGGTTTATTTGGAATTTAAAACCAATAACAGCAAACCATTGGAAATTGTAACATATTTTGGCGACGTCCCTGTTGTATTTTCTGCAACCGCTAAGCTTTTGGGTGTTACATTTGATACACATCTGAACTTTAGTGAACATATTAATCAATTGTGCTCTAAAAAAAAGTTTGAAAAACTCTCTATTCAGGTCGACATTGCTTACTGCATATTTCGCCAACATACATTCCATTATCAGCTACGGTATAATTTTGTGGGGTCAATCTTCAGATTTGAAAAGAGTGTTGGTCTCGCAGAAAAGGGTCCTGCGAATAATTTTTAACCTAAACCCATCGGATTCCTGCCGACAAATTTTTAAAGAGAACAGTATTCTCACTGTTACTTCACTATATGTTTACAAATTATTAATACATATACATAAAACTAAACATATGTATTCTCAAAATGACTTTTTTCATTGTTACTCTACCCGGTATGGTAACAATTTCTGTTTACCATTCCATAAACATGAGTTTTTTAAAAAGAGCCCAGTATATGCTGGAATTTCTTTATATAATATGTTACCAAATGATTTCAAACCTTTATCTTTGAATAAGTTTAAAAAAGTACTTAAGAAACTTCTTTGTACTGGAACATTTTACAAACTAAAAGAACTAAAATTGTTTTTGTCAAAAAAATAAATTAACAAAATCACATTTGGCGTAACAAAGCACTATTGTGTGCTATTAAAAGTATGTGTGTGAGCGTTTCTGTGTTTTTTTTTAATTTGTGTGTATATCTACCATTTGTTATACATATATACATATGACATGTTCTAGTGTAAGAACGCAATGTAATTTCATTTCACTATAGTACTCTTGTACCTATTTAAATACAATTATTGACTTGTTACATTCTATTGTTAATAGGCCTAAGTAACGAATAAATATTTTGATTTTGATTTTGATCTTGTGCTTCTTCTCGGTTTCCCGATTGCGACTCGTCGCGCAGACTCGCGCGTGTCTCGGTGCGGGGATAAGTCATATGCATATACCCCGCGAAATTTGAAATGAAAAATAATATTAAAATATAAAAGTAGCCAAAAGCGGGCAAATAATTCTTGCACCAACTGTCTATTCGTTTGACAAGAACATCCAAAACAGGTAAGGCCAGAACTATTTCAATTTCCATTGTTTGGTAGAATACCATTCAGATGGTGTAGAAAATTCTGCAGTTCGTCATCATTTTCAGGCCATATAATAAATGTTTCATCCACGTATCGTAGCCATAGTTTTGGCTTGACTCTTACTGTGTTGATCGCATGGGCCTCAAACCACTCCATGTAGATGTTTGCTACCGCTGGGGAAAGAGACGAGCCCATTAATAGCTCATCATTTTGCACGTAAAACTTATCTTTGACTTAAACTTAAGAGTTACGGAGAGAGAGCTCCAAAAGATCCATCATCCATCCCTTCCAACGATAGCGGTATTCTCTAGTGAAGTGTATTATCAGTTTGTAATTTGTTTTCAATGATACGAAGTGACTCATTTATTGGCACATTAGTTTAAAGATTTTCTAAATTAAAACTTACAAATCTATCGTCCTTAATTCGATCCTTTTTAAAACCTCAACAAAATGTTTCGAGTTTTTGACAAATGATTCGGACTAACCCTGTAATGGTTGAATTATATTCAACAAAAACCTAGACAACGTGCTGGTCGGTGAATTCCTGGATCTAGTAATTGCTCGCAGTGGTATATCCTTCTTACGCATCTTTGGTAGTCCATAGAAATGCGGTGTCTTTCTGTGGTGTGGACTCAGGCGGAATCTAACGGCGCCAGAGATATTTTCAACATACTTCTTCAATGTCCTGTAGATACGTCCTTCTATAGATGTGGTTGGATCTTTTGGTAGGGTTTTGTAGTGTCCTTTGTCTGTCTGGACATCCTTTATAACCGTCGCGTTTCCTTTGTGGGCAATTGGAATCTTGATTGATTTGTCAGTCTGCAGGTTGTGGATTGTCCCTTTTTCTTGACTGGCCTTTTGTTGCTTTTTTCTATCTAAGGTTTTGCTTGCTTTATGGCAAAATTCTTTAGCTTCTGGTTGAAGTAGACTAACGGTCTCTATTGCCGCAATAATGTCCAGTATCGGTGCAATGGCGAACTTAATTCCTTTACTGAGTACTAATTTTTTGTTTGTACTCAGGCCCCTTTCTGGAGTATTTATTATAGTGCTTGATGTCGTTGAATTTGGTCTATGTTGAGTACATGTCTGTAGTTTCCTTAGTTTCTCTCGGTGAGTTGGTTTCATCTTCTGGCGTTGTCTTCCTACAAAGTGTTTCATTTAATTTCTTCAAAACGTTTCTTCATATCGGTGTTGAAGTTCGCTTTTCTCCATCAATGGTAACTGATTTGTGATCAGATTAGGGCTTGGCTGGTCCTCTCTAAGTCCTTCTTCGCTCTCACTCCCGGAATGCTGGCTTTTAGGTGGAAACCCACCGGAATGACACTATTGTCGCGTGCCCCGCACAAGAATAAAATGGGTTATTTTTCCTTTATCACTTTAATTTTGATCTTTTCTTTTTAAAATTCGTAGTCAATGACTGAGTGATACAAAATTTCGGACTTTTATTGTCTTTGTTTAGCTTAAACACGACATTTCGATTAGTAAGCATTTCTAACCGTTTTCAAGTTTAAACTAAACAATTTGGTCTACTATATGTGTGATAGCTCGCCCCCTTTTAAGCCTAAGATGCTTGTTTTCCTTAACAAGTGGTTTCCATATGTTTGGTATGTCCGTAATTTGTTGACTGAAATCTTCTTTATTCTGCATTATAAAGGCAGCTTCAATAAACTTTATTTTTCTTCAATGCGACTCTTTATGCAAAACCTTAGCTTTTGACTATTGATTGATCATGCATGACCCGCTAAACCCGATTTTTTAATATTTCCTAATTGGGTACTTTTTAGTTGTTTACTCTAACCTGAAGAGGGCATTTCGTTTCACCTGAATGGATTGTTTAGTTTACACAAAACTAAATAATAAACAAAGGACGATGGAAGACCGAAATTTTGTTTCTACTCAATTATTTATTGTCTTCGAGTTTCAAACAAAGAGTTGAAGACCAGTACGGACCCGGAATCAACAATCTATATAGAGGCTACGAAAATACCAAAATTAAAGTGATAAAGAACGAAGAACATATTTCATTCCTGTGCGAGGCACGCCACAATGGCAAAGCCAACATTCTGGGAGTGAGAGCGAAGGAGATCTTAGAAAGGACCAGCCAAGCGCTAATCCGATTACAAATCAATTACTATCGATGAAGGGAAGCGAACTTCAACGCCGACGTGGAGGAGCATTTTGAAGAAATTATACGACACACTAGAGAGACAGATCACGAGTCAACAATAAGTAAAGTTGATAATACGTGCAACAGACAAACACAAAATTAAAGAAACTACAGACACGTACTGTAGTGCATATGTCAAAAAGGGATCTGAGCACCAATCAAATATTGGTACTCATTAAAGGACTTAAGTTTGCCATTGCACCGAGACAGGCACCGACACTAAACATTATTGCGGCAATAGAGACCGTTGTGCGGAGAATCAGAAATCCAGCCTAAAACAACCTGAGAATTAAAAAAAGCTAGTTTTTCTTCTATGACGATTAAAGGAGAATAGATTTCGAGTTTTAGTAGATCTGCAAAAAGAGTAGCTCCGAGAGGCTCTTGTCGAATAGACACGGTTTTCAAGGGTGCTACCTTGCCTTTTGCAATTACGAAAGAAGATTTAATTTCGTCAGACGTTTCGATACGCAAGTACACTGCGCATGCGTGACCGCCCTGAGAAACGTTCCTACAGTCTGAAACAGGAAAACGCAAAACGAACAGATTTTCTTACTACATTTAATCTACAAGAAACACTACTGGTCCTTGTCAAAGACGTTCAAAATCTTCATTTTTTAGTTATAATTTCTCAACTAGAGAAAAACGACTTTTACCTAAACCTTATCGAAAGCTCGCTCCGTTTCTTGATAAGTAGGGTTTTGTCAGAGTGGGCGGACGATTAAGAAATTCAATTACTCTTTCCTATGATGTAAAACATCCCCTCTTTTTGCCAAAACGTAGTAAGCTCACCGAGCTTATCGTGGAAAGCATTCACAAAACTTACTTTCATCCAGGTTTAACTACTGTTTTATGTATTACTACGCCGAAGATTTTGGATTCTTTCAGGGTTCAAATGTACAAAAAAATCGTTTGAATTGTATTAGATGCTTTAGTGTCGATCCTAAAGCTTTCGTTCCCTATATGGGGGATATGCCTAGCTTTTGCACTTCTCAAGTTAAGTGCTTTTCTCACGTTTGTATTGATTACGCGGGCCCAGTAAAAATTTTTGTAGGTCCAAGCCATCGAGGCATGAAAAGTAAGAAAGCTTACAATCTTATCATACAGTGCGTAGTGTCAAGAGTAATCGACATAGAGCTTGTAACAGACTTAACGTCGGAAGCTTTCATAGCAGCTTTTAGACGCTTTGTCTCTGGTCGTGAATCTTGTAATACCGTATATTCTGATTCAACAACAAACTTGAAGAGAACTTGCAAAGAGCTTTCAGAGCTTTCTAAGCAAGCTACCCAATATCTTAAAATCTCTTGGTTCTTTAATGTCCCAGCAGGACCTTATCTTAACGGGTTTGCCAAAGCTGGCGTCAAATCGATTAAAGCTCACCTCATCTGAGTCATAGGTTCTCAAATTTTAAGCTAAGGAGCTTTACACTCTACTCACTCAAATAGAGTGATTAGTACCTACAGAGCAGATACACAGCAATGACCCTAACGATTTAGCACCCTTAACTCCAGGGTATCTATTTTGGGTCTTGAACGATGTGGCCATCCACATCACACGGTTTGACCAATACCACACTTTTTGCGATCGTGTGTTGTGGGAAATGACTTTTCTTAACCAATGGCATAGTCGACTGCTCTTCAGAGTTAGTGAATTTTAGGCGTTTAAAGTGGAACCTGTTCTCCTGCCCCGGTACCGACTGAACGATCCTCGGTGGGATCGTAGGAGAAGCTTGCGCAATGTCGTCTTTTCGCCTAGCACATGACGGCTCGAAGCTAATTTAAAGTTTGCTATTTGTCAAAGCGTGTGATGTGAATGGTCACATCGTTCAGGACCCAGAAAAGATACCCAGGGCATTTCCTAACCCTGGAACCATTTTCTGATGCTTACTTTTTGCATTTAAAAATGAACACTTTATCTAGATGGCAATATATACAAAGACTAAATGCTGAGTTCTGGAAGCGATGGAGGCTAGAATATTTAAACACGCTTCAACAGCGATCTAAGAGGACCGATCCGACTTCAAAAATTGAATTAAATACTTTAGTCATTATTAAAGATGAAAATCAATTGCCAATTTTTTTGGTCACTTGGACGAATTGTTGAAATGCATCCATGCCCTGATGGTCACATTCGAAAAGTAACGTTCAAAACAAAAAATGGGTTTTTCAAACGACCCATCGTTAAATTGTGTCCGTTCAATTTTGGGAATTTTTATTCTTTGGGAATACAAATAATCAAAACATTGATTTTATTTTTAATTTTAAAAGCGGGCGGATAATGTACACGCAACTTTATTACAACAATTTAAAAAGTAACGGTATTTAGGAAAAATAAATGCATCCATGACGGATCTGGTACCTTCCCAGCTAGTCTATAAGCCAAGTTCAAGTAAAGCCATAATATATTAGCCTTAAAAACAGTTATTTGTAAATATCTCAGAAACCAAAGCTCCTACTAAGTTTTTGGTTATAACAGAAATTATTGAGCATTAAATAATTATAATTTTTAAAATTTTTAATTGTCAAAAAACTGTCACTAGCATTCGTGGATTTTTGCCAAAATCTAATCAGCTCGTAAAAGTGTCGAATATTGCTAAGATAGGTCAAACTACACCCAAATAACACATATCTTAAAAAAATAATTTTCGTCGAAAATAATACCTTCTCCAGCCCTTGCTGCGAGGGCTAGGAATGTAAAAAAGGCAAGGGAACTAGAACAGGGAAAAAGGTGAGAAAAGCATTAAAACTAAGACGTGAAACAGTACAAAAGTTTCAAGAAAGTTAAAACCAAGAAAAACCAGACTTATTTTTAGATTAATTAGAAAAGTATTTAGAACCCTGACTAGGGATTCGCGTAGAATTTTTTTTTTACAAAAATCACACTGGTTGGTCAAACTGCTGTATAAAAAATACATGCGTCAATTTTGGGTTAGCTTATAGGTATACCTGACGAAATTGGTAGTCACGGTAAGTAAAATAAGGACAAAATAAAATAAAACTGTTAAAGTTGGTCAAGATCGGTCCTTAGTAGTTAAATCCACAAAAACTTTTGGGAGTCACATTAGACAGGCGATTAAATTAAGAAACTAACAAAAATTGGTAGTCAGGTTGAAGAGCAGAAATTATCTTTATTTTGTTAATTCAAAGTGTACGATGTTAAAAACGCCATAAATTGGGTACACTCAACACACGATAAGTAGTGTCCGCTCAGGTTAGGTTAAACTGTAGGAAAATTTTAGTTTGTAAATTTAGAAACCCCCCGGCGCTACTGACTTTATGAAATGTTTAAGAAAAATTACTTTTTGTTAAATAAAGTATCAAAAGAAGTATTTAACGAATTGCTTGAAAAATTTAGTTAAAAGTATCGAATTGCAAAAATAATGTTGACCGACCTGTAACGAGGTAATTAAAAGTTCATAAAATTAAAGCCGTACTGCTTTGAGAGTCATCGACGAAAACAAAAGGGCCATCTTTAAAAAACCGTCTGTGGCAAATAAAAGACAGTAAACCATTGAATTGACCCGAAATAGGAGGTTGAATAGAATCTTTAACACACGAAGCCCACAAATAAAGATTAAAATTGAGTAATTGATTATTATTGATTAACTCAACCAATTTAGGTAATAGTGCAATATTACAAAAAATACTGCTATCTGTTTTTTGTTTAAATCAACCAAAATTTAGAAATGTCTAGAAATATCTTTTGAAAGAACTATATATAAAGAAAAAGCTAATAAGAAAAATTGTATAAAAACAAAAGTATTAAAATCAATTGAAGGAAACTTAAATAAACAAAAATAAAATTATCTCAAAAACTAAAGACGCCAAATTGAATAACAAAAAAGCGAACACACAAAATTTGAAAAGATCTATCTGATATACAAAAAGACATTAAAACTGAAAACTCAAAGTAAACACAAATGACACAAAAAAGGGATAATCAAAATATTTTAAAAACTGAAAAATAGTTAAACCAAATACAAGAAATTGTAAGAAAAATACATTAACACAAATATTTTGAAACCTAAAAACTCAGAATTATTCGAATTAAACTCAATGAAGCAAAAATACAATAATAAAAATTTCTTAAATACTGAAAACTCAAAATCAATTAAATTAAATAGTGGTATACAAAAACGATAAAAATATTTTCAAAACGGAATGAGAATAAAATATACAAAATTATTTAAACGAAATACGAATAAACAGACGAGCAAATATATCTAAAAAACAAAAAATAAATAAAGAAAATTTTTTTTAGTCATCAAGGCAGTTTGGCTTTAAAATTTGAGATTTTAAAAGAAACTGGTCACCCCTAGGTAGTAGGTCATTAACTTAAAAACATTTTTTTACAGACGCTAACAAGAAACAAATAGAAAAAGGAGAAACATCTTTAAACGAAAAACGATTAACGGAAAAAATATTATTGTTGTTTATTGTTGTCGAAGTGAAGAGTTCATGCTTTTGGTACCTAAAAGTAAAGAGTTAATAGAAATAAATATAACTGATAAACATTCTTTGAGCACCAGCGTAATAAGGCAAACCTCTGGTAAGTCGTTAATTGGCGAGAAACTAAAAATTTGTGGTACTTAAGATAAATATTTCAACAAACTAAAAGACAAAATGAGAGAATGAGATTTTGCAAAAAGTTTCCCAAAATAACAAAAAAATTAAAAAAATGCTAGGAAAATTTGGGTTACACAAAAAGAAAAAATTAATGGCGACAAAGGCAAGGTTCACGTACTGTAAAAGTAATTCGCTGGTTCGTTAGGGTTTTAGGAACACTCAGGGCAGGGGACTAACATAATTTGGAGTAATTTTTTTTTCAGGAAGCGTTAAGATAAGTTAATTACACTATTTTTGCGAAAAAAATAACGCCAAGACACATAGACAGGCTGAATGTAGCGCTACTAAAAGCTGATTAATATACTGAAAAGATATGTAACAATTTTTTTTTTTATTAAAAAGTCAAAAATTAGTGCGAATTGAGCAAAAAAAAGTTTGTTTGTTACAAATAACTGTTAACTACTGACAGCTCTTACAAAAAGTAATTACAGCAAGTTAGGCTGAAAAAAAAAATCCTTTTAGAAATTGGAAAGGAAAAAAGATAACATCATAAAGTAACTATAATAGGATAAAATAAATAATTTTTGTTGCAAAAGGCGGGAAATATTTTAGAAGAAACAAATACCCCAATAGGTAGTTAATAAAAATTAGGAAAGTTGGTCCTGAAGGAAAGGAGGGACTACGGGCAAAAACAATTAGTTGAAAGGAAAAAGTCCAATGCGGCAAAAAGTATAAGAAGAGTCCTGAAGGGTATTAGGCATCCAAGAAGTGAAGTAAAATGGAAGTTAAGGATTTAATAGGAGGATTATTTAGAAGAAACAAATACCCCAATAGGTAGTTAATATAAATTACGAAAGTTGGTCCTGAAGGAAAGGAGGGACTACGGATAAAAACAATTAATTGAAAGGAAAAAGTCCAATGCGGCAAAAGGTATAAAGGAGTCCTAAAGTATAATAGGGACTTGGGAAGCAAAGCTGAAGAAGAAAACTTAACGACGAATAAGGCGGAAAAAGCAAATGGAGTTTTGCAGGAAAAAGTGTCCTGAGGGAAAATAGGGACTCAAGTAGAAGAAACGTGGATGAGGAAAGGAGAGAACCCGGCTTAACCTGCCAGGAGTCAAAAAGGAGAGAGAGTCCTGAAGGATATTGGGGACACTATACATGCTTATATTCTTTGAGTGTTCCTCGTTAACAAAAACCAACTAGATATATATCGTTTTAAGGATAATTTTATTTTTAACAATATTTAGTTAAACAATGTTTTTTAGAAACAAATAAATAATTATAAAAAAAATTAGTAAAAAAATAACCTTAATATGGGGACGCCCCTGGAGTGTCAATCATTTCTTTAACACAACTTTGTGTTAAAAGTAAATTTTATTTTCTCTAAAAAGGGTATTTTAACATTTTTCCCTAAAATGCTAAGTTTTTTTTCAAAACTGGATAAAACCTAAAAAACATTTTTTTTTCGTGATCTTTAAAAATAACCCGTTTATGGATGTCAATTAAAGTGCTAAGCGTAGACTTGACTTACATTGATGATACATCGTTTAGAATATAATTTAGTTTTCCCGAACTAAGTTGATTAGACACATTCTGTATGCTCACCTTTGGAGAAAATATAATTTCGGTTTATTTTGCGTATACCATGGAAATACATAGAAAACGGTATTTTGCGTATACCATGGAACCACTTCAGGGTTCGTTTCTTAGCAAGAGTACTACCCAGAGAATTCAATTATGTCTTATTTTATAGGCTATTAGTTGGTTTTAATGTTATTTTATTAGAGATTTTCCCAAAAATAAGTGGTTACAAAGTTAAAGGCCACTAAATAAAAACATTGGTCAAAATCCCAAATGGCGGCGAAATGTTTAGCATCATAACTCGACAACCAATCGTCTGACAAAAAAACGTACAACAGCGTTTTTGTAGGAAATTTTATTGTTTTCAACTCCTGTCTAAAACTTTTTTTTCTAAAATGTACAGGGACTAAGTAATTTTAAAAAACCGTTTTGTGCACACTAAATCCAAGATGGCGGCCCCCTTCCCCCAAGGTGGAAATCTCTATTCTTTTTACGACTCCAATGTGAACAACATAAGTCAAAATCGCTACTACACCACCTTTTGCAAGCTGGGGGTCATTTTTTCGCTTTAATGACTGGCCTATAGGGTGTAAACAGTAAGTTGTAAGAAAGGGGGTACTCAAAGTGCTAATAAATTAAAGTAGTAATGAGGCTCATTCTTCTGTAACGAGTTTGACTCTTAAAAACTAATGATTTGTTCTAAGTGAGCTTAATACACATTGAGAATAAGATTATAAAAGTCCGGACAAAATTGTCGAGAGACATAAAGTTATACTGTAAAGAATACTGTTTGATTCGTGCAATGCATGCTTTATGGCTTAAAGGATGGAACAATTAAAGAGATAGTGATTTAATAAAATTGAGTTTAAAAATGATTAAAAGGAGCTCCTGAAGTATTGAAAGTGGCAAGAGGCCAAAGCCGAGAACAAGCAAACACAGCCAAAGCTATTGGCGTAGCAATGCGAGAAGGGCGCATAGAGACATAAGAGTTCGAAGTAAAAAGTTTAAGGATACTTACTTAGTTAGAAAAAAGAGAGAAAGTAATTGAACGAAACTTTTATCTGATTATTATTTGTTAACGAGGGTTGTCCGAAACAATTTTTGTTAAAAAAACTGATTCTGAAAAGTTAAATACGTATCTAGCTATTATCAAAGGTGACGTTTAAGCAGTCAAAAGAAGAAGAGAAGGTACACATTTCACTAATAAGGTCCCTACCAGAAGTAGTTCGGTTTGGTTCGGTTCGGTTTGGTTCGGTTCGGTTCGGTGTGGTTCGGTTCGGTTCGGTTCGGTTCGGTTCGGTTCGGTTCGGTTCGGTTCGGTTCGGTTCGGTTCGGTTCGGTTCGGTTCGGATCGGTACGGTTCGGTTCGGTTAGGTTCGGTTCGGTTCGGTTCGGTTCGGTTCGGTTCGGTTCGGTTCGGTTCGGTTCGGTTCTGTTCGGTTCGGTTCGGTACGGTTCGGTTCGGTTCGGTTCGGTTCGGTTCGGTTCGGTTCGGTTCGGTTTTGTTCGGTTCGGTTCGGTTCGGTTCGGTTCGGTTCGGATCGGTTCGGTTCGGTTCGGTTCGGTTCGGTTCGGTTCGGTTCGGTTCGGTTCGGTTCGGTTCGGTTCGGTTCGGTTCGGTTCGGTTCGGTTCGGTTCGGTTCGGTTCGGTTCGGTTCGGTTCGGTTCGGTTCGGTTCGGTTCGGTTCGGTTCGGTTCGGTTCGGTTCGGTTCGGTTCGGTTCGGTTCGGTTCGGTTCGGTTCGGTTCGGTTCGGTTCGGTTCGGTTCGGTTCGGTTCGGTTCGGTTCGGTTCGGTTCGGTTCGGTTCGGTTCGGTTCGGTTCGGTTCGGTTCGGTTCGGTTCGGTTCGGTTCGGTTCGGTTCGGTTCGGTTCGGTTCGGTTCGGTTCGGTTCGGTTCGGTTCGGTTCGGTTCGGTTCGGTTCGGTTCGGTTCGGTTCGTCCAAGCGTAAGGTAACAGAAGATTTTCCTTCCTTGTACAGCAAATGATTACCCAGAAAGGAATGGAAGAAGTCGTAATAACTCATGACGAAGAAAAATGTCGAATGAATTGGGCGAGATATACCTACGGGCTACAGAGCCAAACAAAAGCAAGTGACAAAAACCTGCTTGTGGAAAATATTCATAGTACGGATTGTAACGGTATATGAACACAAAAAATCCACAGCAAAAAAATATAGAAAGGGAAGCCTCCGAAGAGAAACCGAAAGTCGAAAACTCGCATGCGGTATAAGAGCCGAAACATACCTTCTTACTGACTTAAAACCTGAGGTTTAAGGTAATTAAAAGACGCAAAACTTAATGATTAATATGATAAGATCGAAAAGCACAAGCCAAACAGGTGCGGATTAAACAAAAAGAAAAAACAGAAGCATGAAAAATAGTTCAAGACAATAGCATTAGACTCAAAGTTTACAGGATTTAACTCGATTTTTTTTTTGGCCAATATCATAAGGATAAGAATGAGCATGAAGAAAAAGACTAGCAACATAAAGATAGCTAGCAGTAATACTTCAAATAAAAGCAATAAAGATGAAAAAAGTAGTGAACAAACTCGAGAAAAATTCGATTAAACAGTGGTAGAAAAAATTGCATGTAATTAAACAAATAAGACGAATAACAAGAATAGAGCCAAGTCTTGGAAGAAAGTGCGATAAGGCAAAGAAGGGTTGAAGAACCCACAGGAACATAGCAGGCCAGAAAAAATGGCAGGAAAATCCAAAGGGGAGTCCGTGTCCTTTCAGCCCAAGGCCGAAAATAGGGGATCCAGTTAACAGCCAACTACTGAATGAATTAAACGGGGTTCGGCTAAACCCTAGAGAGCTAAACAAAAAGGACCATGAGGCCAGAGGGGCACGAACCAATTTTTGGTAAAAGCGAGAAGTAACTAATAGGGCAATAAAGATACGGATAGAGGCGACATAGAACGTGCGACAAGCACAACAAAAAGTTAGGAAAAAACGTACGGGACAGAATGAGATGCAAATAATAGAGTTCCACAAAGCGGGTCATTCAATTTACGCCAGGGGAAGGGTGTGCAATATTTTAAGATATAGGGTTAAAGAACTACGGTAACGCGTAAATGACAACATGACGGAGCGGTGAAAACTTAATTAGAAAAATTTATAAGTGAAAAATTAAGTAATAATAGTTTTATTATATTTTGTAAGATTAGACTAAGGTAACCATATTTTTTTTAAATATTATTGGTCGAAGATAGACAAACACCCTCGACTTATGGTGGAATCAAAATCTACAATTTTTAAGTAATGGGGGGGATGTCACGAAGGAGAACCTAGCACTAAAATATAAACTTTACAAGACATAAGGCAATTCAATATTTGCAAGTTATTCTTAATATTTATAGGTAGCATGATATTAATTTTTGGGACAACCTTTCAATCACTTGACGTCAATAGAAATAAATGCAATTCAGCAATAAAAGTTTATAACCAGAATCGAAGTAGGGTACCCAAGGCTATTTGATATAGACTCGCGAGACCAAAGTACGATGAGGAGAGGCATTGCCTCGCCGCGCCGGACTAAAATTTCGGGTTTTTTTCCTATAATAAGTATTAGATCGGGAACTCTCGTAAACTTAACCGCTATACGGGCAACGGGCGTTAACCGTGGTTTTAGTGTCAGTTGGTAGTGAATCCTGCAGATTTAAAAAAGTGTGGGTATTTGTCCCTTAGAGCCAACGAACCTAGCCTTTGTAAGCCGAGTTACTTGATTTGATTCTAAAATACAGCTTTTAATCCCATACAGCTATCATGGTGCCTTGACGACTCGAATCGATATTAGTCCGTTAGACTGGTTCGACCGGAACGGTATTAAATTAATTATTAAATAACGAATAAGCATTAGGGTGAATAAACGACTTAATGGACGTTATGTAGGCGGGAAAAGTCCCATGCACTTAGGCCACCTTGCTGGGCCCGTTGTACCCCACTATCCACTGTATCACCACAGAAGACACTGACATTGCCAGGGCTGCTAACCACTCAGCTTCCCAAAAGCGACAGTCGTATCGCGGCGAGTGCAGGGCACTCTGTTGGGAAATGTAAAAGGGTTTGTTCGTCCTCCACTCCGAGTCTTCAACGATTCCCAAAATGCTAAGGTACTTACTAAGGCGGCAGTGTCCTGTCAAGATTGCATAGTCCTGTGTTTTAAAAATAGAGGCAAAGGGGGCAGCCCCGCGAGCCTTTCAATGGTCCCAGTGGGCGCGGTCTTTATTGCACCAGCAATTCCTAGGCATGCAAGCCGCTGAACATCTTCAAGTTGAGTTCTTGCAGCCTTTGTCTGTACTCCTGGCCACCATACTATGACCTAGTTAATATGGGTCTTACCACCGCCGTGTTTATCCCTGGGAGATACTGAGGTTGAAGTCTCCAAAAACTTGGGGTTGTAAAGTAGTGACAGGTCATTAACGACCTGCCAATACCTAAAACCAACCCCTTCGTGACAGTATAAACTTCGGATGTATTTCCATCCCCACCAGTCTCGGAATTCGAATTAAGCCAAATCCACTCGGAGCCTTAGGAGTTAAGGTATTTTTGAAAATTATTACACGCGCCACAGTGAACCCCAGAAGAGCCGTTAGATACACTTGTACAAAAAGGAGCTCAAGAAATTTACACAAAGTATATTTAACTTTATTATATCTCTTTTGGACTTAATCTGAAAATTTTTTTACGATTAAATTGAAATGATCTTGAGATCACAGAAACGACATACAATACAACTTATAATCCGGACACATATTGGTACAGCTACCGCCAAATTGTCAAGGTATCCAGATTACAACAAATTGTAGGTTGAAATGTTTTTTATTCAATTTAAATACAATAACCTTAGAAACCACTTTGGAAAACCTAAAAAAATAAATACAAGTAGATACTGAATGAGCATTACGTCTCAAGGGCGCTTGTAGAACAATATTCTGGTGGGAGGGGTAATGGTGAAACGGTGACCGTAAATAAACGGTCAGGAAAAAAGCGAAAAAGAAATACTCGCACAGGACAAAACGCTACACAGAAAGTAGTAAAGCATACACTAAAAAACCGCGCAGAGAAAAAGGTGAATCTAGTAAAACAACGCACAAGGCAATCAAACAAAGAAAAGTTTTGACTGATATGATTGAATGATAAAAATCACAATGAAATAAATGTTAGTCTTTACATTTAGAACGGTACATATTGTTACAGGTTACTTGATGATTTTTCTCACAAAAATAGGGTTATATACTTTAGGGGCCATAGGGTACCTTTTCTGAGATACAGAGCATTATAGTTTGCAACTTTTACACTTTCTTAAAGGTCGCGTATTGGAATAAGAGCAATAGGTATATGAAAATAACAATATTTAAAAAAAAATTATGCGGTCAATAAACTATAGGAGAAACTATTTTTCTGGAACAAACTTTTATTATTAAATATTAAACGAAATTTTTTTCTTGATATTTTTAGTTAATAAAAATGAGTCTCTACGGAAAAATATTAATAAAATATCTTTGATATTTTTTATAAAAATAAGTAAGCAAAATAAAAACAGATTTTTATTTCTTATACATTTCTGGGAGTTATTTTGACTGCCTATGTCTCCTTAGATTATAATTTAATATTATTAAAAAGGGAAATAATACACTTTTGAATCACAATTATAGCTAAGTATACATTTGACTGTGACATATTTTTCAACATTTTTCCCCCACTCTCTAACTTTAAAATCCTATATCCGAAAATCCTATATCTAAAAAACAGGTGTGTTGAAATAACCTCCTATATCACGTGCTGCACTTTGGCTCCCAAGATATGAGACACTCTATGTAAATTTTGAAAAATGTTTAGAATGTTGAAATTTTGTAAGAATTTAGAAAATATTTTAAAAAAATTTTTCAAAATCATAAAATTTTTAAAAATTATCAAAATAGTTACAACTTGAAGATCTTTTATTATTTCTGGACCATAAATAAGTTTTGTTTCAAATCTCTTATGATTTACGTCTAGGTTCATAATTATCCTAAGAGCATAAATGGGTCATTAGACTAGTATTATTGGTAGGTCGTAGCCATGGAGTAAGATATTTTTACTTACCCTAAGGTGGTAGGTAATATTTATACCAGCACATAAAATAAAAAGTATTGAGTGTATATTTGATTTGATTTGATACATACTTATCCGTGGTTCTTATAATATAAAAACGTTGCAGTTTTTCGCGCAGACACAAGAAAATGCGGAAACCGCTGCAAAAAATATAGACAATTTATCGAATGATGTCAACGTTGCTTTATAAAGAAGCTCTGCAAAGTAAGATGTGCCGAGTATCCACCTCTCTCGAGTACAGGCGCAGATGTTGCCCTGTCGGTGTCACCGGGGATCTCTGTGGGGGCGGCAGAGGCCAGGAGGCCGAAGCCACCACCGGAGGGATTGCCGAGGTTACAGGCTATGCACAACACAACACAGGCCACCATGACAACTCTAGTTGATATTGTGGCAACATCACTCAAGAACACAAATTTTACAACAGAGCTCACAGGGAACTGATCTGAGGCATCTCCACCCCCCCCCCAGTGGCAAAGCCCCGGACAGAAAATTCCACAGTCGGGACAGGTAGTAGCAGAAAACTAGGAGTGGTACTCCTAGGCCACCGAGAAGCATATGGCCTACCCTTGTCTCACCAACGTAGGGGGCTGCCCCGGACACTAGGTGAAAATCTCCTAGCGTTGCAGTAGTGCAGTTGGTAACTGGTAGGGGAGCGCTGCGCGCTTGGGGGGGATCTTAACAACGGCCGCCGGCGACCAAGTGACCGGAACCAGCTAGCCATTGGGGGGGGGGGGGTGGAGATGGCGCGGAGAAGACCCCTGTGACTGCCGCACCACAGAAATACTCAATTACTTACAACAACACAACCACTAACCCACAAGTTTGTTTATTTTACAGGCTTAAATATGGAGCAAAATAAAATCAAAAGAGAAGACGTACCGTCAGAGGAGAGCAGGGAAACCCCTAACCCCGTCACTCCATCCGCTGAGGAGGGTGGAACACCGCCGACTCAGGTCGACGAAGACCTGCTTCTCCAATCCTCCGATGAGGGAATGGGCGCAGACCCGGATGATTCTCCGAAAGAAGAGGACGGGCCTGCTGACCAACTCCCAAAGGAGGGTGCTCAGCTTCTCAACCCCGAACAGGTGGAGGAGAGGCTGAGGAGAAAGCGGGAAAGAAACAGGAGGCATAAGAAGAACCAAGCCCTTCGCGGAAAGCGGGAGCAGGAGGCTCTGAAAGAGTCGGGGGGAAGGACCTAGGGGGGACTAAGAGACCAGCGTAAGCCGGACTCTTCCTCCTCGGCCACAAACCCCGACCCCCAAACGACTGTGCCGGGCGGCCCGGTTAAGTTGGCAAAGGAGTACCCCGAAAAAGGAACTCCAAAACCAACCTCTGCCCGTGGCGGGCCGACCAGTCGAGGGGAAAAGGGTTCTGTTGCTCGCGGTCCTGCGTAGCGAGAGACTACCAAGGCAGCCAAACAGCTTGCCAGGGAGGTTGCAATGGCAAACCTACCCAAAGGCCCGGGAGTGACGAGGGTGAGCAAGGGGGTGCTACCAGGTACCTCCGGGCTCCAATCCTCCACTCCTTAGCGAAGCCGGGAGGAGAAGACCACACCGCCGGAATACAGAAGTAAGAGGGTCAAACGAGGCGCGGGCCAAGGGGAAGGGGGTGTGACCGACAACAGGTCGCCTCTGTTAAGAGACAACCTGGGGTCAGACAAACCCTCGGCTGAGCCCGCGTCCCGGAAGACCGGACAGCCAAGTAGGAAGGCGATGAAGGTCGTCTTCAAATCAAATCAAATCAAATCAAATCTTTATTTTTCCTCAAAATGATTGTAAAATACAATATGGAAATCGTCACTAATAGCTAATTATTTAATAAAAAAAGGAAAGTTCCTTGCGGTTATGTCAATACTTAATTCTAATAACATATTTATCTATGTAAACAACAACAAAAAATATGCATAGATATAAAACCTATACATACATATACACACACACACGCACAAACAATATTATAAAATAAACGATTTTTCACATCGGGTCACAAAAAAGGTGTATATAATGAATAAAAACAAACGTTATATATGGATAAAATGTTACAATGCATAGTTTAGAAAACATTTTATATCATAGGGGCATATATCTAGCAGAATTTTTTTAACTGCATCTTTGAGTTGTGTTACATTATTAATAACCTTGATATTATTTGGTAATTTATTGTAACACTTGATCGCCATATAACTTGGTGACTTCTCATAGAAAGTACTAACATGCTGGCAGAGTCAATATTCTATTTTTAACGAAAACAGGCCTACACGAGTCTCTCGGTCTTATGTTAAAAATTAATCTAATTAGCCTTTTTTGTAGAATTAGTACCCGCTCAATATAATTTGCATTGCCCCAAAAGACAACATTATAAGCGGTCTAGGACAACTGGGCGCCGCCAACTGGGCGCCGGGCCAACTGGGCGCCGGGCCAACTCGGCGCCGCCAACTGGGCGCCGGCCAACTCGGCGCCGGACTCAAATTTTTTTTTTGATAAAATGTGTAGATGAAAAATAAAATATATTATTTATATAAAAACATCTTTAAAAAATCCTTTACGCAATATTTTTTACAAGCTTTTATTTAGTTTCAGATGTTCTGTCTAACTAACTATCTATCAAATCTTGTGAAGCGTTTTTGACACACGTAGTGGTCCCATGACAATACAACATTAAGAAAAAAATATCCTCCCACCCTACCCCCACCCCTTCTATAGAAAAAATAGTTTTTGACACACTTCCCGTTATCCGATTTGGATAAAATTTGGTATACACATAGTGGTCCGATGATAATACAACAATAAGAAAAAAATATCCTCCCACCCCTACCCCCACCCCCTTCTATAGAAAAATTTGTTTTTGACACACATCCCGTAATCCGATTTGGATGAAATTTGGTATACATATAGTGATCCGATGACAATACAATATTAAGAAAAAAATATCCTCCCGCCTCTACCCCCACCCCCTTTCATAGAAAAATGAGTTTTTGACACACTTCCCATTATCCGTTTGAATGAAATTTGGTATTCACATAGTGGTCCGATAACAATACAACATTTAAAAAAAATATCCTCCCACCCTACCCCCACCCCTTCCATAGAAAATGCGTTTTTGACACCCTTCCCATTATCCGATTTGGATGAAATTTGGTATACATATAGTGGTCCGATGACAATACAACATTGAAAAAAAAATCCTACCACCCTACCCCCACCCCTTCTATAGAAAAATGTGTTTTTGACACACTTCCCGTTATCCGATTTGGATAAAATTTGGTATACACATAGTGGTCCGATGATAATACAACAATAAGAAAGAAATATCCTCCCACCCCTACCGCCACCCCCTTCTATAGAAAAATTTGTTTTTGACACACATCCCGTAATCCGATTTGGGTGAAATTTGGTATACATATAGTGATCCGATGACAATACAGTATTAAGAAAAAAATATCCTCCCGCCTCTACCCCCACCCCCTTTCATAGAAAAATGAGTTTTTGACACACTTCCCATTATTCGGTTTGGATGAAATTTGGTATTCACATAGTGGTCCGATGACAATACAACATTAAAAAAAAATATCCTCCCACCCTACCCCCACCCCTTCCATAGAAAATGCGTTTTTGACACCCTTCCCATTATCCGATTTGGTTCAACCGAACCGAACCGAACCGATCACAATACAACATTGAAAAAAAAATCCTACCACTCCTACCCCCACCCTCATCTATTGAAAAATGCGTTTTTGACACCCTTTCCATTATCCGATTTGGATGAAATTTGGTATACATATAGTGATCCGATGACAATACAGTAATAAGAAAAAATATTCTCCCACCTCTACCCCCACCCCCTTTCATAGAAAAATGAGTTTTTGACACACTTCCTATTATCCTGTTTGGATGAAATTTGGTATTCACATAATGGTCCGATGACAATACAACATTTAAAAAAAATATCCTCCCACCCTACCCCCACCCCTTCCATAGAAAATGCGTTTTTGACACCCTTCCCATTATCCGATTTGGATGAAATTTGGTATACATATAGTGGTCCGATCACAATATAACATTGAAAAAAAAATCCTACCACTCCTACCCCCACCCTCATCTATTGAAAAATGCGTTTTTGACACCCTTTCCATTATCCGATTTGGATGAAATTTGGTATACATATAGTGATCCGATGACAATACAATAATAAGGAAAAATATCCTCCCACCTCTACCCCCACCCCCTTTCATAGAAAAATGGGTTTTTGACACACTTCCCATTATCCGATTTGGATGAAATTTGGTATTCACATAGTGGTCCGATGACAATACAACATTTAAAAAAAATATCCTTTTTTTATTTACCAACCGATTTGTCTCAAACTTGAAATATTACATTGCTTGCTAATTTTTAACTCAAACTTTAAAAAAACAAAATGGCGGATCCAAAATGGCGGACTTTTTTATTTATTAATCATTATTTTTGAAATTATACAAAAATGTTTTATGAGACAGAATATTGCATTTTTTTGAGAACAATAAAGGGGTAATTTAAAAAAAAATTATACAAAACTTTTTGTTCGTGCAACTTTAATTTTAAATTCAAATTTTGCGCCAAATTCCCGTATTCGGAAAACCCACACAATTTCAATTTGATTGGCACAAGCAAAACGCCAGCGCCATCTACGAGAAATGAATCTGCGCAAAAAGGCGTAACCAAAAAAAGATTCGTCTGTCGTATTCTATCGAGATCACCACGCAGCATGGTGATAAATTCTATTAACCAAAAAATCCAATAACATTCTTAGAAAATCAAACTAAACCATTACACAAACAAGTGATTCTAGTGTGGATCGACTGCAACGACTGGGCCAGCGAGAGGAGCTCCTCTGGACGACGGAAACAACTGAAAAGGTGAGTGCCAATCCTCTATATTGTCTTTGTGTGGCTCGGAAAAATTAGTATTTTTACATCGTCCTTTTAAGGATTTTTGCACCCAGATTTTATAAAACGACCAGCAGCGCTTACAGTCCCGCAGCTCTACCAACCTCAACCTCAAATCACCAACATTTTCTGGTCCCACGACCCAGATAGTTTTTTAAAATTTGTTTGCTAAAAATATTAGATTTTTTCGCCTCGCCATTTTGGTTCGCTTAGTTGCCGTGTCCAGTTTAAATCGGAGGTTCCGTCCCCCCTTGCGTGGCTTAACGGTTGCTCCACCCACATTTCATTGCAGCCGAAATTGGCACTTGGTACGTCGTTTGTTTTGATTCAAAAATCGAAATTTGTTTAAATAATAGTTATTTGTTTAAATAATATGTTATAGTTATTCAAAACAACAAAAGTGCTTGTGAGTTAAATGCTTTATTCTTATTTAACAGGTAAACAAACACATCTAGTAGAATTAGTATTTACCTGTAAATAATAAGAGAAGCGGTAGTAGGTACAAGTTGTTTTGTGTGCATTTATTTTGGGAGAAAAATCGCGACCTAGGATAACAGCTGTTGACAAGTTTTTGCGTTTATTCGAGAAATCGATAATAAAATATATGCGTGTTGGACTCTTTTGGACTGATTAAAGTCAATAGGGGTCAAGTGTTAGTTTTATTCCTTTTAAATATTTTTTATTTTTTTAATTAACAATATGTCGTTAAAAAAGCTTGAGAATCAACGCAAAGTTTCAATATCTCGTATTACGGAAACGTATAACTTGGGAACAAAAGCTAAATCAGATAGTTCTTCCTTGCCAATTTTTAAGGCGTTTTACGAATCGTTAGATGATCACTATGAACAATTTAAAAACATTCATAATGACATCATAGGTCTCTTGAAAGACGACGACGATGATGAATTCGAAGTACAGGACAAAATTAGGAAAGATACGGATCTATTCTACCACCAAGCTAAAGTTCTTTTTTCGAGTTTATGTTCCGATTCAGTTCATTCAAATTTCACCCCCGCAACTTCACACTATTCACGTAGCGATGATCTGGGCCCTTTAAAGGTACCTTGCTTTAATGGAAACGTAAAAAAGTGGCCAACCTTTTACGATGTTTATTCTTGTTTGGTTCACGAAAACTCTAATTATTCCGATATAAGGAAATTTCAACATTTGCTAACCTTCCTTGAGGGCGAACCACTTAATATTTTAAGTTCTATAAAATTAACGGCAAGTAATTACGCAATCGCCTGGAAGGTATTAACAGATCGCTATCAAAATAAAAGACTTTTAGCCAGTACCTACTGGAACTCAATCTACTATGCAAATTCTTTAAAGGGAAACCAGTCAGCAAAGGATCTTAGAGTCTTGGTAGATACCTTTTCCGAGAATATTGCGGCGCTCGAAAATCTTGAATTTCCAGTAACGTCGTGGTGTTTTTGTTTATTTTCAATTTTATTATCAAAAATCGATCAAACCACAAGAACCGCTTTCGAATTAAAGTATAGTACTACCGAGATTCCAACATATCAAAATCTAATTCAGTTTCTTATTAACCAATGCCGTGCTCTTGAAACAGTACAGCTATCTCCCCAAAATACGCAAATGCAACCTTCGACTTCAAAACAGCAAAAACCAAATTATTCGAATTCTAGTAACCAAAAATATAATTCTTATTCAAATAATCAGTACAAATCAAGCCCTCCATCAAATTTTTTAGCGCATACGCACTCACAAGTATCAAATAAACAATCCAATATTCAATTTCGACAAAACCAACAACCCTATAAGTGCAAATTATGCAATAATTCTTTTCATCCACTCTCGCAGTGTGGTGTTTTTATTTCCAAATCTCCTTCAGATCGTTTTACTTATGTAAAACAACAATCGTTATGTATCAACTGTTTACGTTCAAATCATCAAGTAATTGACTGCAGTAGTACCTACAACTGCAGGGTATGTCGACATAGGCACCATAGTCTTATTCATCTATCGCAAATGACAGATTCAATCCGTCAGAATTCAAGTCAATCCTTTGTTAATTCAAGCCAAAATTCAAATCAAAATTCGAACTTAAATCAAAGTTTTAATTCAAATCAAGTGGCCGTGCCTAGCACAGGCACAAACTTATCGTATCAGAATTCAAATTCAAGTCTTAGCCAACAGAACCCTAGTTTTGTTCAACCCAGTTCAAATTCAATTCAAATCAATTCGAATCCAAATACATCTACAAATCAATACTCTTCGTTATCCACCTTGACGCCCCGGACGACAGTGCTTCTAGCGACTATAAAATTAGAGGTACTCGATAGTCGGGGTAACTACCAACCTGTCCGAGCACTTCTGGACAGCGGTAGCCAAGCTAACCTGATAAGCGAAGCTTGTCTTAACAGGTTAGGCTTGCCAAGAAACAAAATTTCGATCCCTGTTCTGGGACTAAATCAATCTTCGTCGGCCACTAACGGCATTTCTACTTGCACTATTCGAGCCCTAGGTCAACAAGAGCCTACCTTTTCTATTCAAGTCTTCGTTTTACCGAAACTCTGTTCGAATATGCCCTCAGTACAGGTAGATTCATCCAATTGGAGTCATATTTCAAATCTAAAGCTTGCAGATAATCAATTTTACAACCCTGGTCCAATTGACTTACTCTTAGGTGCACAACTTTACACAGAAATCGTCCAATCAGGACGAATTCCAGGACCTCACGGCCTACCCTCCGCTTTTGAGACAGTTTTTGGGTGGGTCTTGATGGGCCAAACTCAAAACATAAATATCTCACCTCAAGTCAATTCTTACTTTACTTCCTGTGAGCAGTCTCTCGACTTTAATATTCGCAGATTTTGGGAACTAGAATCAATTAAGTCAAAAACGTTTCTCTCACCCGAAGAAAAAAGATGTGAAGAGATTTTCCAAAAAACTACCACTAGAGTTATTTCGGGCCGATTTACTGTAAATTTGCCTTTTCGTCACATTGACCCTCCTGACCTAGGAGACACATATTCAGTGGCCTATCGTCAATTTTTATCTCTGGAATCTCGCTTAATAAAAAAATCAAATTTCTATAGTACTCGGATTTTATGAGAGAATATCTCAAAAACGGGCACATGTCTTTAATTCCGAGATCCGAACCTAGACCTCAGTTATGTTCTTATTTACCACATCACGGAGTCCTTCGTCTTGACAAATCAACGACTAAACTCCGGGTGGTTTTTAACCCCTCGATTAAGGGTTCGAAAGGCCTAAGCATGAACGAAACTCTTTTAATAGGACCAAAATTACAAGCCGATATTTCCGAAATTCTATTAAAATTCAGATTTTATTCTATCGTATTTTTGACTGATATAAAACAGCACTTTTTACAAATTCAAATTAATCCAATTCATCGGGACTACCAAAGGCTACTTTGGCGATTTGATCCCAATGAACCCCTGCAGGAATACAGGCTTAATACAGTGACGTTTGGTGTTAGTTCAAGTCCCTATTTAGCTATCAGAACTCTTAGAGAACTAGCCATCCTGGAGGCTAAGAATTATCCTGAAGCATCCCAGGTCCTTTTGAATAACATTTTCATGGACGATATTTGCTGTGGAGCTAACTCTCTAGAAGGTGCTTTATCACTTCAAAAGGATCTCATAGCGTTGCTTAAATTGGGAAAATTTGAATTAAGAAAATGGGCATCAAATAATCCGAAACTTCTTTCACATTTGTCGCCCGCTGATTGTCAGATCCCTGTTACCTTTGAAGACGATTCTTCAACATCGATTAAGGTGTTGGGCCTTCAGTGCACCCTTCTACAGATACTTTTACCTATTCTTGTACCCCTTGTGAAAAACCTTGCACCAAAAGGAATATTTTATCGGCTATCGCTAAAATTTGGGATCCTATAGGTTTCTTATCGCCTGTTTCATTTTTAGCCAAAGTGATTATGCAAAAACTTTGGTTATGCAAAACTGATTGGGATGAAATACCCCCCGATCCAATCAAAACTCTTTGGAATCAATTCAATAATCAATTAACCACTCTTTCGAATCTTTGTATACCTAGACATATTTTTTCGAATAATATTCAACGATGTCAATTGCTAGGTTTCTGCGATGCACCCGAGCTAGGATACGCTTCTTGCGTATACGTTCGCGTCGAATTACCAAATAAAATTATCAAAACTGCTCTAGTCATGGGCAAGTCAAGGGTTGCTCCCTTACACACTATTTCAATCCCACGTTTGGAACTACTTGGAGCTACTCTATTAGCTGATTTACTCGAACTAGTTATTCGCACCTATTCATCATTACTCGTAATCGATGAAATTCTTGCGTTCTCGGACTCACAGGTCACGCTTCATTGGGTCACATCTTCACCTCACAAGTGGAAGACCTTTGTGGCAAACCGCGTAAGTCGTATTCAGGAAACAATCCCCGAAGTCCCATGGTATCGCGTTACTTCACTCGAGAACCCTGCCGACTGCGCTAGCAGAGGGTTGTCGCCCAATAACTTAATAAATCACCCTCTTTGGTTTCACGGCCCTCCATGGATTACCTTGCCCACTACGGAGTGGCAAATTCAAAGGTTTATAAATGAACGTTCTTTGGGAGTTCCAGACGAGGTTCTCAAAGAAGAAAAACCGGAAAATTCAGTGGTGCTGACGGCAGAAATTCAAAATCAAAACTTTTTTGATAGATTAATCGATAAAATATCTAATTTAAATACCATTCAAAAAATCATTTGTCATTTTCTAAGACTTATTCGCAATCGAAAAACCTCAGTTGACCCTTTATCCGGCGTTTTTTCCGCTTTTGAACTACACAAGGCTCTACTTGTTTTAGTTAAAAGGGTCCAAGAAGAGTGTTTTTCGGATATCATTCAAAAAATTCAAAATACTCAGCTATTACCTAAGCCGTTTCGGAAACTCGCGCCCTTTTTGGACGAATTGGGTTTCCTTAGAGTGGGCGGACGCCTACGGCATTCTCAACTCTCCTTTGAGGCAAAACATCCCTTATTATTGCCGAAAACTCATAGATTAACCCAATTGATCATTATTCAAACTCATAACGAAAATTTACATCCCGGAATAAACACAGTCCAATACTTAATTCGTCAAAAGTTTTGGATTATGTCATCACGTCGAGCTATTCAGAGGGTTTTATTGAAATGTATTCCCTGCTTTCGCTTAAAACCAAAACCGTATACTCCGTACATGTCGGATTTACCTTCTTTTAGAACGTCACAATTAAAATGTTTGTCACACGTTTGCTTAGACTATGCAGGCCCAATCAAAACCTTTGTAGGTCAGAGACGTCGTGGAGCACAAGTTGGTAAATCATATATTGCAGTCTTTGTCGATACTTCTGTCAAAGCAATCCATATCGAGCTTGTTTCGGATTTAACCACAGAGGCGTGCATCGCTGCTTTACGACGCTTTGTCGCTAGACGTGGCACTTCACAAGTGATAGAGGCTCAAACTTTGTTGGGGCTATTAAGGAGCTCCATAATCTTTCGAAATTAGCTTCTGAGAGCTTAAAAATCAAATGGTGTCTTAATAGTCCGGGAGCCCCCCACCTAAATGGTCTAGCAGAAGCAGGAGTCAAATCTATAAAAACACATTTGTATCGGGTCATCGGTGACCAGATACTAACCTTCGAAGAGCTCTATACTCTCCTCGCCCAAATAGAGGCATTACTCAATTCTCGACCCCTTTGTGAGCAAAGCTCTGACCCAAACGATCTTACGTCTTTGACTCCGGGTCATTTCCTCACAATGGAACCCCTTAATTCGTGTCCTGATCCTGACCTTTCTACCCTTAAAGTTAATACCCTTAAGCGTTGGCAACTTATCCAACGAATTCATGCCGATTTCTGGAAGCGTTGGAAACTCGAGTACTTAAATACTTTACAACAGCGTTCTAAGTGGTCGGACCCTTCGGTTGAAATCAAGCTAGATACGCTTGTATTAATTAAGGATGAAACTAGGCCGCCATTACACTGGTTGCTGGGTAGAATAGTATCTGTACATCCTGGTCGGGATAATCACATTCGAGTTGCTACTGTTAAAACACAACACGGACTTTTCACTCGTCCCGTGGTCAAGTTGTGCCCACTACCTTTAGATGCGCACTAAACTCCCAAGCAACTTCTTTTGTTTCGTGTGTCGTTATCTAGAATATATATATATTTTTTTTTTTCATTTTTTTTCTTTTTGATCTATAAACATAAAATGGATTTTAATAACCTACCCTTTAAGGTTTTGAATTAACTTATATTTTTTTTATATAGCCATTTGTTTATTCAATTAATCTCAATGTAAAACTTCGTTTTAAGTGGGCGGAAAATGTTCGTGCAACTTTAATTTTAAATTCAAATTTTGCGCCAAATTCCCGTATTCGGAAAACCCACACAATTTCAATTTGATTGGCACAAGCAAAACGCCAGCGCCATCTACGAGAAATGAATCTGCGCAAAAAGGCGTAACCAAAAAAAGATTCGTCTGTCGTATTCTATCGAGATCACCACGCAGCATGGTGATAAATTCTATTAACCAAAAAATCCAATAACATTCTTAGAAAATCAAACTAAACCATTACACAAACAAGTGATTCTAGTGTGGATCGACTGCAACGACTGGGCCAGCGAGAGGAGCTCCTCTGGACGACGGAAACAACTGAAAAGGTGAGTGCCAATCCTCTATATTGTCTTTGTGTGGCTCGGAAAAATTAGTATTTTTACATCGTCCTTTTAAGGATTTTTGCACCCAGATTTTATAAAACGACCAGCAGCGCTTACAGTCCCGCAGCTCTACCAACCTCAACCTCAAATCACCAACACTTTTAAAAAAATAGTTGGTAAGATTCAAAAGTATTTCGTTAGTTCAGAAATGACAAAAATTAAATTTTTTATAAACGTAAAGTTTAGTACTCGCGAATGAAGAAAACAAAAATTGTTCGTGGCTAAGCGGGTGTAGAAAGGTTTTGTTTCTCTTGTCTGTTTCCGTAGGCAGCTCGAAAGCTGTCCACTTACGGAGGTCCAAGATCACATCATTAGATCGTGGACCCCTGTCGGTTTACAGCTTTCGAGTTGCCCTTGGAAAATACAAGAGAAACAAAATCTTTCTATACCCGCTTAGCCACGAATTTATTAAAAAATTTTTTACCTACTCTGTAGATCTTTTTAAATCTAAGTCACTATATGTGTGTCAAAAACAAATTTTTCTATGGAAGGGGGTGGGGGTAGGGGTGGGAGGATATTTTTTTCTTATTGTTGTATTATCATCGGACCACTATGTGTATACCAAATTTTATCCAAATCGGATAACGGGAAGTGTGTCAAAAACACATTTTTCTATAGAAGGGGTGGGGGTAGGGGTGAAAGGATATTTTTTTCTTAGTGTTGTATGGTCATGGGACCCCTAAGTGTGTACCAAATTTCATCCAAATCGGATAATGGGAAGTGTGTCTAAAACTCATTTTTCTATGAAAGGGGGTGGGGGTAGAGGTGGAAGGATATTTTTTTTTAAATATTATATTGTCATCAGATCACTATACGTCTACCAAATTTCATCCAAATCGGATAATGGGAAGGGTGTCAAAAACGCATTTTCTATGGAAGGGGTGGTGCTAGAGGTGGGAGGATATTTTTTTTTAATGTTGTATTGTCATCGGACCACTATATGTATACCAAATTTCATCCAAATCGGATTATGGGAAGTGTGTCAAAAACGCATTTTTCTATAGATGAGGGTGGGGGTAGGAGTGGAAGGATTTTTTTTTATTGTTGTATTGTCATCGGACCACTATGTGAATACCAAATTTCATCCAAATCGGATAATGGGAAGTGTGTCAAAAACTCATTTTTCTATGAAAGGGGGTGGGGGTAGAGGTGGGAGGATATTTTGTTTTAATATTGTATTGTCATCGGATCACTATATGTATACCAAATTTCATCCAAATCGGATAATGGGAAGGGTGTCAAAAACGCATTTTTTATGGAAGGGGTGGTGGTAGAGGTGGGAGGATATTTTTTTTAATGTTGTATTGTCATCGGACCACTATGTGAATACCAAATTTCATCCAAATCGGATAATGGGAAGTGTGTCAAAAACTCATTTTTCTATGAAAGGGGGTGGGGGTAGAGGTGGGAGGATATTTTTTAATTAATATTGTATTGTCATCGGATCACTATATGTATACCAAATTTCATCCAAATCGGATTATGGGAAGTGTGTCAAAAACGCATTTTTCTATAGAAGTGATAGGATTTTTTTTTATTGTTGTATTGTCATCGGACCACTATGTGAATACCAAATTTCATCCAAATCGGATAATGGGAAGGGTGTCAAAAACGCATTTTCTATGGAAGGGGTGGTGGTAGAGGTGGGAGGATATTTTTTTTAATGTTGTATTGTCATCGGACCACTATGTGAATACCAAATTTCATCCAAATCGGATAATGGGAAGTGTGTCAAAAACATTTTTCTATGAAAGGGGGTGGGGGTAGGGGTGGGAGGATATTTTTTTCTTAATATTGTATTGTCATCGGATCACTATATGTATACCAAATTTCATCTAAATCGGATAACTGGATGTGTGTCAAAAACAAATTTTTCTATGGAAGGGGGTGGGGGTACGGGTGGGAGGATATTTCTTTCTTATTGTTGTATTATCATCGGACCACTATGTGTATACCAAATTTTATCCAAATCGGATAACGGGAAGTGTGTCAAAAACACATTTTTCTATAGAAGGGGTGGGGGTAGGGGTGGGAGGATATTTTTTTCTTAATATTGTATTGTCATCGGATCACTATATGTATACCAAATTTCATCTAAATCGGATAACGGGATGTGTGTCAAAAACAAATTTTTCTATGGAAGGGGGTGGGGGTAGGGGTGGGAGGATATTTTTCTCTTAATATTGTATTGTCATCGGATCACTATATGTATACCAAATTTCATCTAAATCGGATAACGGGATGTGTGTCAAAAACAAATTTTTCTATGGAAGGGGGTGGGGGTACGGGTGGGAGGATATTTTTTTCTTAGTGTTGTATTGTCATGAGACCACTACGTGTGTACCAAATTTCATCCAAATCGGATAATGGGAAGTGTGTCAAAAACGCTTCACAAGATTTGATAGATAGTTAGTTAGTTAGACAGAACATCTGAAGCTAAATATAAGAGCTTGTAATATATTATATATTACTTATTATAAATATGTTATTATATAAATAATATATTTTATTTTTCATCCACACATTTTATCAAAAAAAAAAATTTTAGTCCGGCGCCGAGTTGGCCGGCGCCCAGTTGGCGGCGCCGAGTTGGCCCGGAGCCGAGTTGTCCCGGCGCCCAGTTGGCGGCGCCGAGTTGGCGGCGCCCAGTTGGCGGCGCCGAGTTGGCGGCGCCCAGTTGTCCCATTCCGCATTATAAGATAGGACAGAATAGGCAAGCGCATAGTAGACATTCATAAGCCCACTGTTATCAAGGGTATCTTTAAGTTGTAAGATAGCATAATAGGCTGAGTTCAGTCTGTTACATACATGATCAATATGACTGCCAATTTAGGCCACTATCGATTTTGATACCAAGAATTTTCGTTTCCTTAACAACATCCAACTTGATTTGTACATCTCCAATCTCGTATGCAATTCTGTTATTATTGGATGAAAATGTCATCACAACAGTTTTTCTTACATTAACATTAAGCTTGTTTTTAGTGCACCATGAACTAAATCTAGAACATACTTGATTCAGTTGAAGCGTTAGTTCTTCAGATGAATCAGCAGCCACACCCACACTAACATCGTCTGCGAAATTTGGACAGCACTCTACCTTCAATGTTTCTTTTAGATCGTTAATAAAAATGAGAAAGATTAAAGGCCCAAGAACTCCTTGATTAACCTCAACAAAGTCAGACCTAGCCTCTTCATACTTAACACACATCTTCCGGTATCTAAGATAAGATTCTATCAAATCCAGAAATCTACCTCTAAAACCCAGAGCACTTAGTTTTTTTAAAATAAAATCAATGTTTATCACATCAAACGCTTTGTACATATCAAAAAATACCGCTGCCACTTTTTGCTTTTTATCCAAGTTATGATAGAGAAACTGAAGAAAATCAAAACATGCAGTTTCCGTGCTTTTATTTTTTTAAAAACCATGTTGCGTTTTACTTAATAACTTAAATTTGACCAGATATTCATACATTTGTTCATGAATTGCTTTTTCAAATATTTTTGTAATTACATTAAGTAGAGATATTGGCCTATAATTATTTATCTCTTGAGAACTGCCGCTTTTAAAGATTGGTATAACACATGCATTTTTTAAATGAGTGGGAAACTTTCCCTGATTAAAAGGTTTATTAGAAAACTTAATGGTTCAGCGATAACATTGGCAATAGCTTTAAGTATTTTACTTGAAATACAATCAAGTCCAACTGAATTAGTATTTTTTAGTTCCTTTATTAAGCGTAAAACTATCTGTTCGGTGACGGGAAGGAATACGAAAGAGCTACATACATTTCGAGAGACTGTACAATCATTAGAGTCTGATGCCGTTAAGGGATAATTATTTTCAATTAATTCTCTGGGGATGTTTTTATAGTATCCTAAGAATGTATCGCATATTTCTTTTGGATCCGTTATTGTGCTAGTGTCATTCTTAAGTGAGATGATGCTCTTGTTATTGGGCTTTTTCCTGTTCACTACGCGCCATACCTCTTTGCTTTTTATTATTTGAGTTTCTAATTTTATTACTATAATATTCTTTTTTTGTTCTATTTACTAATTTCCTATGTTCATTCTTGACCTGTCTGTAGTCACCGACTAGAACAGTAATAACTTTTGTTCGCTGAAACATAGCTTTTAAATGCTGACTAGATAAAATTATATTCTGGTTGACCCATTCAGACTTTTTAGTTTTAGAGTATTTGTGTTTGCGCTCAGGACAATAAAAATCAACAGCGTTTGTTACTGTATACAAAAATCTATTCAACAAAATATTAATGTCTAGACTTTCATCCACAATATCATCGAATTTGCCGTACAGAAACTGATTAAGTTGTTCAATGTTGTGACTTGATAGCATTCTTCGTTTGTATTCTTGTTTTTTGTTTATATTTTGTTTATTATGTTCATTTTTATTGCTAACAAAAACACAGGACTCCAAACCATAGTGATCTCCAAGTGAGAAATCTTTTACTGTTGTCTGACAGGAACTGGTAGAAATGTTGGTCAGAAAATAATCCAACTTTGATTTGGATGTTACTTCATGTCCGACAGGGTAGACGGCAAAATCCGAGAGGAAGAGGGAGCAGCTATCCGCTGTGAGCTTCTGGAACGGATGCTCCGGACCATGAGGGGACCACCCGAGGGACCGGTGCTCCGTTTTGTGAACTCTGGCCTGGTAGAACCAGGCTGGATGCTGTTCACAGCGGATAATTCAGAGGTCACAAGGGACTGGCTACTGAACCAGATCGTAACGGTCGGAGGAGTCACATTCCGTCCTGGCAGGTCGGATGAGGCACCCTGGCCGAAGCGGATCACGTTTTGGATCCGGTCCCAACAGGATGTAGACATCGCCAGGTTAATGGATTTCCTAGGACTCCAGAACAGGCCGCTCGATATTTCGGGCTGGCGACATCTGGAGACCACAGGAGGACCAGGCGCCCGCCAATTGACTTTCATGGTAGGGGTGGACACCATAAGGCATCTGGAGGGAGTCAATTGGCGGCTCGCATATGAGTTTGTAACCATCGCTGTGTCGAGGATGCAAACTTATAGCGCAGCTGCGCGACGACCGCCCAGAGGGCCCGACGGTGACCCGCCTACCAAGAGAAAGACGGAGTAGTGTGTTCCCCTGCTCTCCCCCATGTAACAACCCCCACATGTCGATGGATAAACTGCGGGTAAGTCAAATTAATTTGCACAAGAGTCTCGGACCAACAGGCGAGCTTGTACGGACTGTGACTGGCACCAGTGCCTCGCAAATTGTATTTGTACAAGAACCTTTTATCGTTTCAGGTAGCAAAGTAGGGGGCCTAGGGAGTACCGGCATGAACATCCTGACCGGGACAAGGGAGGAAGCACCAAGAAGCTGCCTTATGGTGTCAAAGGACCTGACAGTTGTGGAGTTACCACAACTAGGGACCCGAGATTTGACGGCAGCGCTTTTGGAATTAACGGTGAGTAACAATAGGCTTAAGATCGTGGTATGTTCCGCATACTTACCATATGACAGTGAGCACCCACCACCTTCCCCAGAACTAGCGCGAGTAATCTCATTCGCGGAGTCTAACAAATTTCCGGTGATCGTAGGGTGTGACGCAAATTCACATCATGTAGCGTGGGGTAGTAGTGATGTGAATAAACGTGGAGAGGCTCTTTTTGAGTTTCTCGCCAACTCGGACCTGGAAATAGCTAACAAAGGCTGGGAACCAACGTTCATTAATAACACCCGCGAGGAAGTCATTGACATTACGCTGGCTTCACGAGACATTTACTTAAAGATCGTCAATTGGAGGGTCACGAAGGACATCGTCACATCTGACCATCGTATGATCAGATTCGAGATGAAGACCGACGAGACACCGCCAGAACTTAGGAGGAACCCAAGTACGGACTGGGGACGCTATCTGTCGACTCTGGACCGGAATAGGGACCCTCTTGAAATAAACATTGACACAAAAGAACAACTTGAAAGAGCAATCGGCGACCTGGAAAAAACCATCATAGCCAGCTATGAGGAGGCCTGCCCCTTAAAACACTTGCCGACTCGACGTGTCCCCTGGTGGAACAGCCAGCTAGACAAGCTACGCCGGAAAACCAGGAGGACCCTTAACAGAGCGATGAGGGAGGGTGGGGAGGCCACCTGGGAACAGTACAGAGAAGCCAGAAGAGAGTTTAAGACAGAGGTAAGAAGAAGTAAAAGGGAAAGCTGGAGGACTTACTGTGGGGAGATCAATTCTCTCCCAGGGACCTCCAGACTTTTCAAAATACTGAGTAGTGATTCGAGACAAACACTCACGTCTCTTAAAAAACCTGATGGAAACTGGACCGCCTCCGGTGAGGAGTATTTGCGACATTTCCTTGAGGTTCATTTCCCAGGGGAGGAGAGCGACCACGAAATGCAACCCGTCGCCGGACCACAGTTTAGTGTTGAACCCGACTGGGAACTGGCAGATAAAGTCCTTACGGACGCCACCATAACCTAGGCGATCAATGAGTTCAGCCCATACAAGTCACCAGGGCCGGACGGGCTGTTTCCGGCGCTATTGCAGAAAGGGCTCGAGGTTCTCCTTCCGTACATGAGAGGAATCTTTAGAGCGAGCATAGCGTTGGGCTATGCACCTCCAACATGGAGAAAGGCAACCGTAGTCTTTATCCCTAAGGCGGGGAGAAGATACTACACAGCAGCCAAATCCTACCGGCCCATAAGTCTGACATCTTTTATGATGAAGGCAATGGAGAAAATGGTTGACCGACACCTTCTAGGAGGAGTCTTGGCAAATAACCCGTTCCACAGAAATCAGCATGCCTACATGGAGGGCAAGTCAACTGACTCGGCCATACATGCAGTAGTGCATAAGGCAGAGAAGGCTCTTCAATTCAAGCAATACGCACTTGCGGTGTTCTTTGACATAGAAGAGGCTTTCGACAAGGCCAAAGTGCAGATGATAACATCTGCCCTTCAAGAGAGGGGGACAGAAACCCCCATTATTGAATGGGTAAGATCTGCACTAAATCAACGAGCAATACAAGCTACATTGAAGGAGTCAACCGTCAGGATTAGGGTCACGGGAGGGTGCCCACAAGGCAGTTGCCCCAGCTGTGGTGCCTGAATATGGACACCTTACTGAAGCGCTTGTCAGAGAACGGATTCGACGCCTATGCCTATGCAGATGATGGCGTGGTGGAAGTGGTTGGTCTCTTCCTTAACGTTGTCTGCAGTAGAATGCAAATGGCTGTTCGCATCATAGAAGACTGGTGCCAAGAAAATGGACTCTCTGTTAACCCAGGTAAACCAGAGATGATACTGTTCACCAGAAAGAGAAAAATCGAAGGTTTTAGAGCACCCCTGATGTACGGAAGACCCCTAGCTTTAGTACCAAAGCTGACTTGATAGCGGACTCACCTGGACGCCACATGTTACCAATATGATCGTAAAGGTCCAGGCAACAATGTGGCAGCTACGACGGGTAGTCGGCAGGACCTGGGGACTATCCCCCAGGACCCTCCACTGGATGTACACGGCAATACTGAGACCGAGGATCCAATACGGATCCATAGTCTGGTGGCCGGCAGTGGAGAAAACTGATGTGTAGAGGGATAACCGGAGCTATGAGAACTACCCCGATCCTGGCCCTAGAGACAATTCTGGGACTACCATCGCTACCAACTTGGATCAAGAGGGAGGCGATGGGGACCTACCTACGTCTAAGGGACACGGGTCAGTGGAGAGGAAGAGGGGAAACAGCTGGTCATCTAGCTATAGAAAAGCTGACAATTAGAGAAATCTCCCTCACGTCAATGACGGTCAACAGAGCACACGCACCTTGGAGGCTCGAGAAGAGGTACAAAATCCACATCCCAGACAGGCAAGCGTGGCAGAGAGACGAAATGATGTTTGAGGAGAGCGCTTTAGTTTGCTACACTGATGGATCTAAACTATCAGAGAGGCAAACCACAAGGCAAACCACAAGGCAAACTAGAAGTTCAGAAGAGCTACTCGCTCGGTGAGCAGGCTACTGTTTTTCAAGCAGAAGTCTACGCCATAATAATGGCGGCAACCCTAGAAGAGGTTCGGAACAGCGAAGAGGAGCTTATATATATATGCTCTGACAGTCAAGCCACCCTGAAGGCGCTAAACGCACCCAAGATTGCTGACGGCTTGGTGGAAGAATGCGCAGAGGCGCTGGAGACCCTAAGCGATGGCAAACGGGTGACGCTGGTTTGGGTTCCGGGACATACGGGGGTACCAGGCAACGAGAAGGCGGACGAACTCGCACGACTCGGGGCAGGAACCGCCTATGTAGGACCGGAGCCACTTTTGGGCGTGACAAAAAGACAAGTGCAAAGCGGACTCAACAAATGGGCCCAGGACGCGCTACTAAACTCCTGGGAAACAGGAACGGGTTGCAGACAGACCAGAGAATTCGTAGACCGTCCAAAAGCGACCAGAATTAGATGGATGCTGGGACGGACACGAAAAGACCTCGGACTGCTGATAGGTACTCTAACCGGACATAACCGGTTGAGTCGAGAATGACCCTACCTGCTCAGCCTGTGGACAGGAAGAAGAGACATCAAGACACCTCGTGGCAGAATGCGAGGCCTACGCAAGGATGAGACAACAGGCACTCGGAGATCCAACTCTGAGCGAGGAAGAACTGCACATGCTCAAATGGGCAGACTTACTGGACTTTGTAAAGAGAACAGGAAGGCCCAATGAGTTACCCGACCATCAAAGGGAAGTGCAGAGAGTGGGTTAAGTGACAGACGTGGGGCATGGCAAAAAAAAGGGCCTACTCTGGCCTACTTGTCAGACCTGCGGGTCAACCCCCCCCCCACTATTACTACTACTACCTTTAGTAGCTGGCCGCCCTTATACTTTACATATTTTTTCGGGTTCTGGGGGGTCTAATTACCCCTTTACCCCCACAACCTTTCGTAGAACCGCCAATGGTACGTCTTTTTTTAAACTGTGGTGCTACTTGGCAAAACGATGTAAGTACTTTCACGCTTTTCAAAATAATGATTATTTTGCATCCTTTGGCAAAATTTAGGGTTTTACACGACTACAAAATAAGGAAAACACATAAAAAACATCGGTTACGTATATAGATACATAGGGTGGCGGAACAAAGGTCGAAAGACAAAAGATCGAATACAAAAGATCGAATACAAAAGATCGAAAAACAAACCATCGAAAAGACAAAAGATCGAAAAGACAAAAACAAAAGATCGAAGCTACAAAAGATCGAAAGACAAAAGATCGAAAATGCAAAAGATCGAAAAATAAAAGATCGAATGACAAAAGATCGAAAGTACAGAAGATCGAAAGTACAAAAGATCGAAAGACAAAAGATCAAAATAGCGCGTATCAAAATAGCGCTTTTCAAAATATCGCTATTACATAGTTAAAAAAAAACTTTCCTGATTTCTTTTCCGAGATCCTAGAGGGTGTGTAACTGAACCGAACCAAACCAGTTCGACTATTGGGTCTCTTTCTATCATATTTTTTCAAAAAAAAAAAATTTCCTGTCCGAACCGAATCGAACCGGTTCGGTTTGGTTCGGTTTGGTTTTACACCCTGTAGAATCCCGGGAAACATGTCAGGAAAGTTTTTTTTTTTAAATATGATTGAAAAAGAGACCTTTTTATCGAACTATATGATTTGTGTTAAGTATGGCAAGCCATTCGTTTATTTAACGGTTAGGTAATTTTACCTTACCTGACCATGCCTAAACTGTTTATGTGAATATACTTAAGCAAACATGATACGCGTCATTTTGTATATTTCGATCCTATTTACTTGCGATTCTTTTCGATCTTTTGTCTTCTGATATTTTGTTTTTCGATCTTTTGCCCTTCGATTTTTTATACTTTCGATATTCTGTATTTTGGATCTTTTGTATTTTCGATCTTTTGTTTTTAGATCTTCTGTATTTTCAATCTTTCGTCTTTCGATCTTTTGTTTTTCGATCTTTTGTATTTTCGATCTTTTGCCTTTTCGATCTTTTATTTTTCGATCTTCTGTATTTTCGATCTTTTGTCTTTCGATCTTTTGTTTTTCGATCTTTTGTATTTTCGATCTTTTGTCTTTCGATCTTTGTTCCGCAATCCAGATATATAATAGGTGGACGGCGCGCGGCGCTCTAATTTTGGTAAAAGTATAAGACTGCAGAGCTAAGCAATGATTCGTCAGGTAATCATGAAGTTACTGATAAAAAGGCATTTCCTGCTGGCGCACCAAAGAGCTACATTAGGGCGCCAATAATAGTAAAACAAATTTAGTTCAAACTAATCACACATATCTTAAATATGTTACCTATGGATACGACCACAAGGCAACGTAAGAATTTTATTTTTTAAACTCACCCAAATGTATTAGCATTAGCGCAAAGTTGGCTTTGCTTACACGCTCCTTATTAAATTAGGTGTTTTTAAAACTGTGACAGAAAAACTTTTATTTGTTATTTGTTGTCAGACGTCAAATTTAGAAGGTGTCAACATGGATATTAAGGCAGCAGGTAGGTACTTTATTTTGCAATAATTGTTAACAAACCAGTTATTTGTAGACTTGTTATAATACAAGGTTTTACGAAAAAGTACTTTTTTACCGATATTTCTTTGCTACCTGGTAAACACATTTTATAGCCAATATAAAAAAGTATAATTTACGTCCCTCTCTTTCCCTCTCTTTTATACTTGTTTCCATACTCATTTCTGTTTCAACTTTCCCATGTGCTAGAGACTTCAAACTTGGTATCTGTATCGACCTTTGGTAACAATATTACTTTAAATTTTTTTATTAAAAAATAAAAATGTCGGATTTAGAATGGCGGACATGTCTATTTGTAAACCAATTTGCCTCAAATTCAAAAACTTGCACTGCTAAAGGTCACACAATATAATTTTTGGTTCCTTAAAACATTACAATGGCCGATCCAAAATGGCGGACTTTCTAATTTATGAGTCGATATGTATCAAGAACTACAGCAAGAACTGACTATCCAAAAGCTTCAGTAAAAGAAAAAAAAGTAAAATAACCACATACTCAGTTTTGTGATGAAATGGGTCTCGTTTTTGATCAAATTAAACAAGGTGAGGGCAATAGCAATGACGGAAATAGAGCACGCAAATTTTTTTAAAAACTTGAGGTCATTTTCAAAATATCCGGTACCGATAAAGGATTAATAGAAGGATTTGCAAATATACATACTTTTCATCACTTTTTGTGAGAACTACATAAAAGAGGGAAAATGGTATGGTTTTGAAAGTATGGTTTTGAAACAGCAGAAATACCAATTTTCCTTTATGGATTGTATAAAATCGACTTAAAAATGAGTGCTAGCGTTCATAACTATTGCTGCATGTAGCTGATATAATAAAATCGCTACCTTTGCCAGTAGGGCTACTGTCAGAGGATGTAATTGAGATGGGACATAAGGAGTATAAAAAATTTCGACAATATTACTTTAGGAAAACCAAACTAGATGCTGGTATCCTTCGACCCAGTTGTGACTAAGAAGCGAAAAAAACGAGAAAAATATTTAAAAAGAGTGGTGTTAAGTATTCCAAGGCAGCCAATCTTCTATGGTGGAGATAAGAAAGGTAATGAAGATGACAAAGATAAGGATGCCAATGGCGATCATGATGATGATGATATGAATAATGAAGAAGATGCAGATATTGATGTTTAATAATGTTAATACAGCAATAAATAAGTATGCAATTGTTTTCTTTAATTAACCTCAAATAACATTAATTGTGCATGTTTTTGTAACTTAAGTATTAAATGTACTCGTCATAAGCATTTCTGATCATATTATCACATAAAATCAAATTTTAGATTTTAGGTGCCGTAAATTGTTATTCTGTCCTTATGGCAATTTTTTCGCAATACGCTTGGTAAAAAATATTAGAAAGGACAGAATTACATTTACTTATGGGGAAACCTTATCAACGCTGCAATATTTACAATAAATGTGTCTCTCAGTAGTCATAAAGTCTGCAAATCATCAGCTGTAATATTTGGTAATTTATATGTTTGCTTCCGATGATCTGTTGCCAACAATCTCCGATTTGGGAACGCTCTACAATGCATTTTATGAAAATGTTGTTTGTTGTTGCTACCCGATAAAGGTAAATCTTAAATTAACTTAAAATAAATTTCTCTATGCCAGAAAGTTACATTGAACTATTTAGTGAATCCTGAAAATGGTCTGTTATTATATTTGGCTTACTCAAAGTCCCGGATGGAAAAGAAAAAAAAAAGGTTGCTTTTGATTAAAATTTTTCAGTAATTGGTTTGGCGAAAAAATCCAGAGAAATGACTTCTTATCGCAAAAACCTTTCTGTCCAATTAAATTTAGATTTTTGTTAGTGCTTTATATATTTTTATTTTTTAAATAATTATCTCCTTTTTTAGCCAACTGCAGCACGGCGGGCGAAAGGAGGGGTAATGTTTTTCGATTGTTGTATGTAAGTAAATATGTATGTTTGTGTCACGGTAGAGGCTAAACGGCTAAACCGATTTTGAAAAAAAAGGTGTTACTAAATTGCTACTGATCCCGAAGCTGCTATAGGCTATATTTTTTTAAACAGGAATCAACACGGCGGTCTTCATACGCCATTTTGTCACATAATGTAGGCTTTAAGGCATACAAACTATTTAAATTTCAGGCGATTTTAATGAAATTTCTTTGACTACCCATTGCAAATGTCCTCTAATTTGCTGCAGTTACTTTGTAGTCTTCCCTGCTCCCACCCATCTCCCCTCCTGTCATTCCCCCCACCCTATTTAAAAACCATAGACGCATAATTTTATCAAATATAGAGCGATTTCAAAACTTCTTTCTGCATACCCTTTTAGATTTTTTTTCCAACACAATTTTACTAGTTTCCCCCCTCTCTCGCCTCCCCATCTCTCCTCCTCACCATCCTTATTATTAATAACTATAGCTATAACTTTCACAAATATCAAGCGATTTCAAAAGTTCCTTCTGCACACGCTTGAAGACTTTTTTCCAACATCATTTTACTAGTTTCCCCCTCCCTCTCCTCCCCTCCCTGCTTATTAGTAATAGTTGTAGCTATACCTTTCACAAATATAGAGCGACTTCAAAAACTCTTTCTGCACACTCTTTAAGACTTTTTTCCAACATCGTTTTACTAGTTTCCCCCTTCCTCTTCCTTTCTTTTCCACACCCTCCTTATTAGTAATAGTTGTAGTTGTGTATACGATTTAAGAAGTTTTTTCGACACCATTTTACTAGTTCACTCCTCCCTCTCTCCTCCCCCACCTTCACTCAATGGAAGGTAACACTGTTCGCATCCGTAGAAAATCTACACGTACTTTCTGAGTAAAGCTAAATAAATTATAATTACATAGTGCTTTTTATAAGGCTGAATCAGGGCTATCAAAACGGACGGACCACGATCCCCAACTTTGTTGACGTCAAATCCGGGGCTGATTTTTTTGTGATGGTTGCGTCACGACACAGCTGATTGTCTTTAAAATATTAAAGTTGGAATGATAGTTCATGAATATTTGTTTTTTTTTTAAATAAAGCTGGTTTAAGATTTTTTTTACTATATTCTTGAAGAACAATTTTTTAAATGTATAATATTCCTTAATTTTTCAGAGCCGCTTCATTAGCTCACACTAAAATTAAATTTTAAACAGAAGCGAATGTGACAAACACAGATGACAAAGTCAAATACATGTCAAATATAACAGTTTGCATGCGGTACATGGCGGGTAATTTGAATTCAAAATAAGGAGTGCTAAATTTTGAAGATTTTAAACTGTGTCTGAGAATATTTCACTGAAATTTCGCCGAAATCTCTAGTGCCATTTTGAAAATATCTTAAAAAAAGTCTGATTTCCCATAAGACCCAATGTAAAAATCAGCCCCCGGAGAACAGCTGATTTTTTCAGGTTCTATTTTTATGTTGGCCTTGGCTGAATAAGAATTAAACCTCAAAGTTGGAAATAAAAAAAAAATAAATTAAAAGAACAGCCAACTGCTAAATTTACTTGGTACAAAATACTCAATAACCTGATTCATGAAAATACAAAACTGTCTAATTTCATAAGTGCGCTTTGGGCATCAAATCTAAAAGTTGAAGCATGTCGTACATTATAAGTATACCTAGCAATTTTGTACTCGACTGCGACTAGTACTTACAAGTTAAATTAGCAGTTGGGTGTTTTTTTTATTAAAATTTTTTTTTATTATAATTTAACTCAATAATTCTAAACCCGATCACAGCAAAGAATATAAAGAAATAAAGGGGTTGTTAGCTCCCGCTAAATTTCGCGGTTGTTTATATATTTTTAAAACCACACAGTTGTATGAAGGACAGAGTGCATTTGCGCATTTTGGACATGCGCACCAACAACCAGAGAGATCCTTTGTCAAGCGCCTCGAGAAATGGCGTGTTAATTTCGTTCTCCAACTATTTTCAAATATCTACAAAGTGCTCGATTTTGGTGTACTGAAGCATAGAGAAGAAACTTCAGCCCTTCAGCTACGTGGTGACATCATTAGATCCAATCAGGGGCCCCTTAGAACGTGGAGAAAGTGGCTGCAAACTGGTGAGTGCATTTGTATCTGATTGCCGTTGTGTGGTTCCAACAATTAACCTATGGACCTTATTAATTATTTCGTAATTCATATCAATATATTTATGTTTGCTCGCGCTTCATTTAATTAAATTATATACAGTCCATTGCATTTATCGTTTCTCTTACTGCGGGCATAACAGGGGTCATTTCATAAAGAAATAAAAACACTATGTAATTAATATCTTAAAAACTAAGAGTGACAAATAAAATTCGATTGACCGTTTGGTTTGGGTTCGTTTTATTAAAAAATCTCTAAAAAGGCAATTTATACAAAAATAAAATTTCCATTAATAAAAAAGTTATGCTTGCTAAATGCAGAACTTTTAAAAATCTTTTGTAGCTTAAAAATGGCTTGCTGCATTAAAACGCCATTTTCTCCCTCAGGGGATAGGCGCGCAAAATGGGATACGGGAGTGAAACGATATACCGCAGTTTTAGCTAAACTTCGCAACATGTGGTGTTGTGCGGTGTTTGTTGTAAAAATAGCTTGCGCATTTTGTGACGGTGAGTACATTTTTTACAGACTTTTCATAATTTTGTTTACATTGAACAATTAGTGGGCTTATGTATTATTTATAATTAAACGCGTTGCCCGTAAAATTAGCCTTTTATTGTATATGATTTTTGCTTGGAGCAAAACGGGTTTTTTTCAAAGGGACAAATACCGTTTTGTCCCTTGTTATACCTAGTAACATAAACCCCATTTTGTCCCAAAAAATTTTTTTCGTATCATCACTGAAAGTTGTATTTTATGTTCTCTTTGCAAAAAATGGGCGCAAAATTCGTTTAGGGGAGTTCAGAGCGATGACTATGTCGCTGTAATTCTTTAAGTACTAATTTTGTAAATACCAAAATTTAATTATTATAAATATATTTTTTATTACAACTTTTAATTTTTTAAATAAGTATTTTAAACTTGGTTGGTATTTTAATAAATAAAACTTGTCTTGCAAAAATATTGATTCTAAATTACAAAACCACCCCGCCCATTTTATCACATATTTTTATGCCACACAAACATGAAAATAAAAACATGATTAAGTTCTAAATTATTCTAACATGTCTAGCTAACATAAATCAATAGTTAAAAACGGATTAAGGGGCTATAATTAATTGAAAAATAATATTAAAGAACAAAGAAGTTTTAAAAAATTTTTGAATTTTTAAAAGACTAAGTATTTATATTTTAACAAATTTTAAGTTTTTTTCAAGATTAAAATTGTATAAATAAATTTTGTAGCAATATGCTAAATAAAGGCTTTAAACTAAACTTACAATTAACTTAATTCCAAATGACGCAATGGTGACCATTGAATAGGAGAAATAAGCTTATTAAATTAAATATTCGCCGGGCGCGCAAAATCTTCAATGATACATGTGTGGAAAACCGAATTTTTTTATAAATTTAAATTTTAAATAGTGCTTTATCGTTCAGTTCTTTATTTAGATTTTGGATGAAGCTAAAAGCCTTAAAACTAGTATGATAAACTAGACTACTATTTAAAATCCAGTGGTACCTGAGAAATTAATTTCTTTTCGTTTTCTAAGATTTCGTAAATGATATACAAATTTGACTAATAAATATACCTTACTTAAATTTCTTTGATCCTATTTCATTTGTTTCTATTGAGTATTTTGCTATTCTTTCTCTTGACATATGAAAAATTTTGCGCTCAAAGCAGTATTTTTATAGAAGCAGTCTGAGGGTTTTAGAGACATAAACTATAATAAAATCCTTTGTTTGTCTGGTCTGTAAAAAATATTTAAATGTGTATTAGCTTTTAAACAATTTATTAATTTACACATTTCTTTATTTCATTAATCAATAGATAACTTTTTAAAATTTCCATCCACTCCGATTCCCATGCTTTCTCTTTTATCTTCATCGAATTCGTATTTTCTTGTACTTTTTGCTTTCCTGCATCTTTCAAAAAATGGCTTTAATTCATACATTGCCTCCAACCATTCTTCTAAAAAAAAATTAAGACTTTAAATAATTTATTAAAATTATCTTTTCGAAGAACTTTCACCAGAAATGTGACACTTTTCAGTATTTATGGGCAGAATGATTTTTAAAAGTTAGCTCGTAAATTATTTTTTTTCTACAAGTGAACGCAAATAAGTTTGCGCACACTTTTCCATATGCAAAGCACTTTCCTGCATAATGTGCGGGAAAGTTTTTTTCGGCACACGTGTTTGAGAGAAAAATTACCATATTATAGACGCGTTGTGTGTTAAATGCGGTTTGTCCCATTTTATGAACCAAAATACATTATCAAACCGGGTGGGCCAAAAAAAACCGACCAATTTTTTTTCAACTTTTGAACTATACCATCGAACTGCACTTAGCAGAGAATTAATCAGAGGTTTTACCAAATATATTTTTTTGTGCTCCATCTTAGAATCGAAGATAACGGACCAAATTGAATTGTACCCTTTAAAGATGCTCGTTTATTCTTGTGTTGCAAACATGTTTTAATTATTTTTTTAAATTAGTCAAAAAGCTGCACTCTTGCCACCCACAACGAAGTACGAATTTGCAAATTCCGTTCGGTGGTTCTAAATTTTTTTTTTGTTTCAACCATTGTTTTGAATATTACATGATTGCCTTGCCAATCATGTCTGCATTTATTTTCTTATAAATTTATTACTACTAAACCGATTTTGATGAAATAAAAAAAATTCTGGTAAGAATTGATTGCTTTTTAAGGAGCATGATCAACATTTATCGCCATCTATAAAAGATGACGGACAGAATAATATTTGATTTTTCAAAATGACATGTTTATTTTTATTTTCTAAATGTTTTAGATTTTTTTTAATTTATAGAAAAGCACTACTTTTCTGCTGCACAAGGTACAAATTAGACAAATTGGTGTCGTGGTTCTCAAAAAATCTATTTTTAATTCAGCCATTATACGATTGCATTGCCAATCCTGTCTGCATTAATTTCCTTATAAACTCATTATTACTGAATCGATCTTAGCGAAATAAAAAAATCATCATGACAATTGTTTTTAAAGATTAAAATCGAAATTTTCCACCATCTTAAAAGTTGAGATGTCGGACAGAATCATACAGGCACGTTTATTCATATTTTCCGAAAATGTTTTAGTTTTTCTTTAATTTATAGAAAAACACTACTTTTCTCCCGCATAAAGCGGTACAAATTAACGAAATCGGTGTAGTGGTTCTCCGAAAATCTGATTTTGTTTTAACCATTGTTTTACAAATTATACTATTGCATTGCCAATCATGTTTGCATACATTTCTTTATAAATTCATTATTGCTAAACCCATTTTAGTAAAATAAGAACCATTGCATAGATCTTTGCAACATGACGTTTTATTAATGTAATTAAAAAAACACTCAAATATTTTTGCAAAATAAGAATAAACACGCCATTTTTAAGAATCAATTATGATTCTGTCCACCATCTTGATTATATATAGCGATAAACTTTGATCATGGTCTTTAAAAAGCTATCAATTCTAACCAAGATTTTTTTATTTATCTAAAATCGGTTCTGTACAAATGACTTTATAAGAAAATAAATGCAGACATGAGTGGCAAGGCAATCGTATAATATGCAAAACAATGGTTGAAACAAAAATATATTTTTTTTAGGACCACTAAACCATTTTGCTGATTCGTACTTTGTTGGGCGTCGCAATAACGGAGCTGTTTTACTAATTTAAAAAAATATAAGAATAAACGAGCATCTTTGAAGGGTACATTTTAATTTCGTCCGCCTTCCTGGATTTTGAGATGGCGGACAAAAAATATATTTTGTCAGGACTGGCTGGAAATACCCAAGTTTAAAAAAACATTTGCAAACTAGTAAGACCTTTTATTTTAAAATTTGTATTGGAGAACTTGGCTTTACTTTTATGTCAATTCTTTTTACGGAATATAATTTTTGCGTATTTGGCTTTTTTACATAAAATGTTTTTGTTATGCTGAACTCCTTCTTTAAAGGATTTGGATAATATTTCAGTTTTGAAGTAGTAAAATGTCTGGAATATTGTTCAAAGCATTTGCAATGCCTTATTTAAAATTTTGAGGTTTTGTAATTTTGTCCTATAGTTTTATCATAGTTCCTATCGGCCTTCCAAAGCTCAGCTTTCTAGCGTTTCTGGTAGTGGGCAATGATATTTTTACATAACTTTACATTTATAGGGCAAGGAAGTAAAATAAAATTTTGATGTTTGTAATTTTTTTGCTATAGTTTTATCATAGGCCCTATCAGTCTGCCAAGGCTCAGCTCTGTATCGTTTCTGGAAGTGGGCACATAACTTTACATGTATATGGGAGGGAAGTAAATAAGAATTTTAGGGTTTAGTCGTAATCTCTATCAGTCTGCCAAATTTATTTCAGCTGTCTGGAAGTACAGTAGAATTTTGATGACCTAGTGATATGCGTATTCGTAACTAGTTTACTACTTTATGAAAGTCCATGAAACTTGAAGGGGTTGTTAAGTGTACGAGGATCTACGATTGTGCAAGGTTTGAGTTTTGTAGCTCATTCCGAAGTAGATTTTTAGATAGGTCAAATATGGGCTGAAATGTTTCAAGAAAAGATGGCACTGCCATGCCATCAGATTCTAAAAAACACAACCGCCCCGCCCGTTTTGGCATATATAGGCATTCAATTTTACCCCTTATGTGGGGCAAAATAGGGCAAAGTCAACTTTTTACAAAAATAAAAATAAAAGCTTGATTTAATTCTAAATCGCTTAAACTCAAAATTTAAACATAAAGATAACATATCTAGCCAACTTAATTCCAATTTAATAGGAGAAATAAGCCTTTAAAATTTAGTATTCCATTTTGCCCCCCTTTCCCCTATATGAGGTTAAAGAAAGTATGAAAACTTATCTTTATAACTAAAAAAATTCATGTTTGATTAATTTTTTACTGCGTATGTAGTAGTAGTAGCAGTAGTAGTAGTAGTGGTGGGGAGACCATTTTTGGTCTAGCGACTAGGCACACGGCGCGCCCTTTTCGCAAACCCCGATTTGTCCGTACAGGGTGTCCCAAATTGGGCACTTTTAGGGGGTTTAAGGTACTTCTAGAGGAGACAGAGAAAAACTGACCACGCATTGCGAGGCTCAACTTTCAAGAGCTGGTGAGCCAAAAAGGGAAAAAATGTTTTTTGTTATAAACACCGATTTTTACAAAAAAAAATTGAAGGGAATTAAATTGGGTTCAGAGCAGAAATATTCCTTTGTCCGCCATCTTAGGTCTTTAGGTCAACTATGACTCACCACAGAGGCTTGTTTGATCAATGACATCCATTTAGTGATTCCCAATTAAAAATATTTTTTTAGCCTTTATCATTAAATCTCATATAAATAATTGTTTCCTGAACCGACTTCAAATATAAATAAAAAGATCACAAGGGAAATCGGCTGCGGGCAACAAGGCAGTGGCAGCTCGTAGAATAAAAATCTAGAGGTTAAAAAGGAGAATCGTAATTTTTTAACACACAAATATACGGATCATCAACCACAGAATGGCTTTAAAATTTAAAATTAAGCTTTCAACAAAATTAATTTTTTTTTAAGCAAAAACCAACAAGCTATCAAAACTCTGCGATCACGGACTACACCACAAATTAAAATAAGAAATTACCATGCAAAATAAACAATCGGTTTGCAGTCGACCTGCACCTCACTTTTGTGTGAACCATTGTTTTACAACAATATTGTTAGGGGTTCACAACGACAAATTAAAACTCGCAAATGTCAAAAACGATTTGTCAAATTATTTCGACAATTATGTACAAAACAGGCACTTAAACCTTACTAATAACTTGCTAATAACTCACTACTAAAATCGGCGTATTAACTTCGTGTTAATATCTTGCAATTACTACAGTTCGTTATCTCTGACTGACTCAATGCGCGATGCCCGGCCCTATATATAGGGTCTGCGTATATTCGCGAATTATACATCCTTGTTCGATTCACGCGTATACTAGTTGCTTCTAGAAAGTCTGCGTCCGAGTACGAGTGTGAGTCATAGATAGCAACTAAAACCTAGTCTAAGAATACAACCATAAGATAAGTCAACCTAATACTACACTAAACCTAAATATATTCTAACTATAAAATTTAAATAACTTCAATTTGTAACACTATCCTCCTCTTCAGGTTTGATCGTCTCGATCAACATTTCCCAGGTAAGGTTTTAGTCTGTCCAGATGAACAACTTTCATCTTGCATTTCGGGCTTCTCTGAATTCGGTAAACTACATCATTCATTTTCTTAACAACTTTATAAGGCCCTTCCCATGGTGGTGTCAACTTAGGTGATCTTCCTTTCTTGCGTTGAGGATTGTATAGCCAGAATTGATCATTCTCTTTGAACCCTGAAGAGTTTGCTTTCAGGTCATATCTCGCCTTCATGCGGTCACTGGCTATTTCTATTCGCTCTCTAACCACCTCATGGATATCTTGCAGCTTCTGTCTTAAACGTTCGACATAGTCATTAATTTCTAAGTGTTCTTCTTCAGGTGAACCAAACATGATATCACATGGTAACCGCAGCTCTCTACCAAACAGGATACTAGATGGAGTAGCTCCTGTCGTGTTGTGAATGGCGGTTCTGTAGGCCATCAAAAACAATGGAATATATAAAGATGTTCCTCAATTGTTTTGTTAAATCTTTCGACCATGCCATCTGACTGCGGATGTAAAGCAGTAGTTCTTGTTTTATGTATTCCTAATAGGTCACAGAGATTCTGGAAGAGCTTTGATTCAAAGTATCTCTCTTGATCTGAATGTAGTTCCAAAGGAATGCCAAATCTGCTGAAATCATTATTTACCAGAACTTCTGTAACTGTAGTGGCAAATTCTGGCCATTTGCTAAAGTACTCCATGACAACAAGGATATATTTGTTGCCCTTTTTAGTTTCTGGAAATGGTCCGGCCACATCAATAACAATGCGTTCAAATGGCAGACCTACGTTATATTGTTTCATTTGACCTCTGGACCTTGTTTTGGGACCTTGGCTGGCTGCACAAGTCGAACATCGGCGGCACCAGTTTTTCACATCTTGAAAGTAATTGACCCAATAAAATCGGTTTCGAATTTTGTCCATGGTTTTATTTATGCCTAGGTGCGCGCCTGACTTTCCACCATGGCATTCGGCCATTATATGGCCATACCATGCTCCTAGGAACTACTACTTGATTAATCACAGTAAGACCATCGGCACTTTTCCAGGCACGTTTAAGTAAGTTTTCTTCTACTATCAGTGAATCCCATTGTGCCCACAGTGATTTGAATATCATCTCTTGGTTTGTGATATCTTGCCATGATGGTCGTGGCTTGTTCTCTTCTTTCAATCGCAAGATAGTTCCTACATCTTTGTCTTCATCTGGTTCTAACTTTATCTGGCGCACGTAGGTAATTCCTTCTTTCTGGTCAATTCTCCTGCAATGTTTACTCCTGCTGCAAGGTCTTCTGGACAATGCATCTGCATTATTATGTACCCTTCCCGCTCGGTGCTTAATTTATTAATGGTATTGTTGTAGCTTTTCTATCCATCTCGCGACTTGCCCCTCAGGTTGTTTTATTTTCATGAGCCCCTGTAACGTAGCATGATCCGTTCTAATCAGAAACTCATGTCCATAGAGATATTTATGAAAGTGATCTACGGATTTAATGATGGTTAGGAGCTCCTTTCTGGTAACAGAATAATTTCTCTCTGGTTTGGATAGCTTTTTGCTGAAAAATTTGATGACCCGTTCTTCTCCATCTTGTACTTGGGAGAGCACTGCTGCGAGAATCGAACTAGAACATAATGCTGCTTTTAGTCTTCTAAATGCGTGGTCATATTCGGTATTCTAGCTGTAAGAAGCTTTATCTTCTGTAAGTCTATGTAATGGAGACGCTATTTTGGCGAATCCTTCTACAAATCGCCTGTAGTATGTACACAGGCCCAAAAAGCTTCTCAATTCATGTTTGTCACAAGGTTGAGGCCATTCTTTTATTGCTTGTAACTTCTTTTCGTCAGTATGGATGCCTTTTCGGGAAACGACGTGACCCAGGAACCCAACTTTTTCTTGGAATAGAAAACATTTCTTTAGCTTTAATAGAAGATTGGCATTTCTGATTCTTGAAAATACTTCTCGTAAATTGTCTAGATGATCTTGAAATGATTTCCCCATTACTATGACATCATCCAAGAAGACTAGGCAGGTTTTTAATGTATAAAGTCCACTGCCAGCAGAGAATGCTGTCTTCTCTTTATCTCTTTTAAGGATTCCTACTTGCCAATGTGTCATCTATTCTTGGCAGTGAATAACTATCTTTCTTGGTCACATCGTTAAATTTTCTGCAGTTGACGTAAAATCTAGTACTTCCATCCTTTTTAGTGACCAACACCAGAGGAGACGACCAAGGACTTGATCACTCTTCAATAACCCCGTCACTGAGCATTTTATTAATAAGATTGTTAACTTCTTCTTGTTTGGCCATTGGTAGTCTTCTTGGGGGCTGTCTTATCGGTTGGGCATCGCCAGTGTTGATGGAATTTTGAATAAGGTTTGTGCGTCCCGAACTACTCTTAGTTTCAAAGATATTAGACACTTATTGGAATAAAACCTGACCTTATTTCAACATCGACCCTATGGTGACAGATTTGCATATAAATAGCAGCTGTTCTGCTTCAATGCCTTTGTGTATTTATAAACCGGATTTATTAGTGTCGGTATTTATTAAATGAAAGTTAGCGTCTTTATTATTAAATTTAGCTTTGGAATGTCAATTTTGAGAAGTCAGCTGCTAGTTTATATTATATTCCAATAAATCCCTATAACCTTGTTTTTCTATAAACTCTCTCGCTTTACTAAATTCTTCTGGAGTGAGATGTTGCTAAGTTGACTGAAATTGCTGAAGTACCTCCGTTGGTAACTTGCTTTTATCCTCGGAAGTTGGCTCTTCACATCTTGTTACTTTCCAGACTGGTTGAAATAATGCTACCACCTCCCCCTTATTAATTTTGACACTATTTGGGAAAATATTGGCGACTCTAATCTGGATGTCTTTATCGGTTTTAACTAGTGACTTTGCAACGAGGTAGGCGTTGGGTGTATTCTGTTGGCTTATGAGTCCGACGCAGCTTGATGTTTTACTTTCTAGCCTCCCAAAAATTATGGTCTCACTGTTACCGACCAGTCTTGTGCATACTGCCACCACCCTTATTGGTTCTTTATTAAAGTGACTATTTGACAAAATGAACTCTTCATTCCCAAATCTTAGGGTATTATGTAGCGAATCTTCAATCTTCTCAGCTGTAGGTACATGTCTGTCTGCCCCAACACGTCGGCGGATTCTCCAGTCACAGTCTTAAGTGTTATTTTATTTTTTGTTGGTCGAATTTTATATTTCGTTGCAATTTTGAACTTAAGCAATGATATGGCTGCACCAGTGTCTACCGTTATATTAACTTTTCTTCCTTTAATAAGTCCGTCGATGTTAAGACTGTCAGCAGTATGTTTTAAGCTCTTAATAGAGTAAATTTTGGGGGCTACATTCCCATTAGCCAACACCCGCCCCTCTTCGTTGACTAGTTTTAGTTTTCCTGATCTCTTCTTCGGTACTCTGCCCCGCTAGATGGCGAGCGAGACCTTATTTGGACACGACAATCGCGTTGAATATGCCCTGTACGTTCGCATCTAAAACACTTTACATTTGGAGGGGATCGTCTGCTTGCTTTCAAAGAGTCAATCTTTTGTATCAGTGATTGAAACATTTGGTTTAGTTTTTTTGATTTAACCTCATGAGCCATTTGAGCTGCTAGAGCCTGCATCATTTTAGCTAGATCTTCCATCTTTGCCGATCCTTGTCTAGTAAGCGTCAACTTCCTGATAAATCACTTAAAACGTTTATTTTGGGCTATAAAGCAAATGTCAAAGTCGGTTTTTCAATATCTCTTCGGATTCTTAAATAGAACCTAATGGAATGTTCTGAAAATTTCTAGTAAATGCAGCAATTTCTCACCCTATCGATTACTAGGCAAATGTAGAAGTCGCTTTTTTATTATCTCTTTTAGTTCTCGAATAGAACGTCGGAGAATGTTATGGTATATTCTAGAACTTCTTTTTAATTCGTAATTTTTGAATAACTAAGCTAATGTCGAAGTCGGTTTTTGTATATATCTTCTGGTTCTAGAATAGAACGTCGTAGAATGTGATGGAATATTCTAGAAAATCTTTCTAGTTATCAATTTTTGGGCTGTAAGGTTAATGTCGAAGTCGGTTCTCAAATATCTCTTTTGGTTTTTGAATAGAACACTATCGAACTTCTTCGAATATTCTGGAAAAATCACTTACTGTTCTTCTGTCCAATTGTCCTAGCCGGTGGTACTATGTAAGGATAGTCTTTGTACTATTAAGATCTTTTAATCTCACTTTTGACACCAATTGTTACGGGTTCACAACGACAAATTAAAACTCGCAAATGTCAAAAACGATATGTCTATTTATTTCGACAATTATGTACAAAACACGCACTTACACTTACTAATAACTTGCTAATAACTCACTACTAAAATCGGCGTATTAACTTCGTGTTAATATCTCGCAATTACTACAGTTCGTTATCTCTGACTAACTCGATGTGCGATGTCCTGCCCGATATATAGGGTCTGCGTATCTTCGCGAATTATCCATCCTTGTTCGATTCACGAGTTTACTAGTTTCTTCTAGAAAGTCCGCGTCCGAGTACGAGTGTGAGTCATAGATAACGCAACTAAAACCTAGACTAAGAATAAAACCATAAGATAAATCAACCTAATACTACACTAAACCTAAATAAATTCTAACTATATAATTTAAATAACTTAAATTTGTAAGAATATGATTTCCTCTCTTCTACACTAATTTCTTCATAAATTCATTATTATTGAATCGAGTTAACCAAGCAATCGGTTATTATGGATGATGATTTAAATTTCAATAAAATCACAAGCACTAATATTTTCAGAACTACCAAAGGGATTTTAATGATAGTATTTCCTTGTGATTAGCGGACCTATCACATTTAATTTTCTTTTAAAAAATCATAGATATCAAGATGACGGCAAATTTTCATAATGGTCTGTTTTAAGAAACAATTAATCTTTACTAGAAAGGTTATTTATTTTATTAAAATCGATTAAGTAATAATTAATTTATGAGGAAATTATTGCAGACAGAATCCATTTTGTATTCTGTAGCACAATGGTTAAAGCAAAAACATATATTTTCTGAAAGACTGAACTGATTATAATGACTTGTTCTTCGTACTTCGTTGTACGCGGCTTTTTTTATTTGTGTATAACCTAAAAAATTTCTGGCACATAAGAATAAACGAACGTCCTTTCCCGGTCAAATTTCAAAAAATCTTTTATTTATAATAATGATAAAATAGCTAAAAAAAATCTTAGGTTAGGGGGGCCCCGAGGCACCCCCTGGGTGCGCTTATGTGATAATGTTATAGATCAAGGGATCCATACCTTGTCGTACCAAATCGATGTTCTTTATTGCATTAAGATCGATGAAGTAAAAATTATTTTATGAGGGAATGAATGCAAACAGAATAGAGAAGATATTCGTAAACAATGGTTAAAACAAAAATTAGTTTTTTGGAAATCACTGAACCGCTTTTAATGATTCGTATGCCGTATAAGAACAAACGAGTAGGATCATGTTTAATTCTGAATTTGTATTTAAAATAGCGCAAAAAATATACCTGCTTACAAGCCCGAAGTGCAGTTTGAATCAATAAAATCGGCAAATCGCTGGTATAGTATCGTTAATTAAGGTAATGAAAATAACAATACTCATATCAATGCTAAAAATTTAGGCGTTTTAAAATGTCCGTTTATTCTGTTCTTCCATTTATTGCCCTAATAGACAGTGTTACCCTACACCGGGTGTCAAAAATGCGTAAAATATTTTAGGAGAAGTACTCCTTAAATTATAACAACTATAAACATGGGTCAAAAAATGTAAGGGACTGAGGGGCGTTGAAAGAACAAAATAAAAAAAAAATAAATTGTATGGTTACAAATTGAGACAGAGTTTTGAACAAAAAACTGGTAGCAATAGGTTTTGGCCCTTTATCAACTGATGATATCAAGAAAGGTTTTGCTAAGTAAGTTGAAAATTGTAGTTTGTGCAATTTTCTAAATATTTTTTTTGGGGTGGCTTTTTTTACAACTTTTGTTTGTTTCTCTAAAACTACGTATTGTTTTCTACATGAAAGCTCCTTTTGTTGCTAGTCGCTTAGAGCAATGATTTTTGACAAAATTGTAAAAGTTTGCGGAATGCGAATTTGAGAAAAAATTTAATTTTTTTTTCTAACAGAAGAATAATTATAGTAGGGTAGGTCGTAAATATTTTTTGGAATATATTTTCTTAGTCGGTATCTAAAAAGTATGTTCCGTTAATGATAATAATCAACAATTTTTCATGCTTATGATGATTTTCCGATAGGTTCAAAAGGTCAGTAAATGATATGAGTCGACTTAATTTTCTTAGTTCTAAGGGTCCATCTCACCGACTTTTTTTTATTACTTAGCGTTTCTTAATATAATCATATTATGACGTAATAAGCAGTTGCGCACCCAAGAATATGTCTTGGGGAGGGCCCGAGGCTTCTTGGGGGGGGGGGGGGTGCGAAGCCTCATGATGTCGAATTTTAAGCTATTTTTTGTGTTTTTTCTGAAATATGTCGAAAATATGTAAAAAAATCCATCCCGGATCCCGCCCCCCCCCCCCTGGGTGCGCCCATGTAGTAAGGAACACTTAAGGTTAAGTAACGAAAAAAAAAGTCGGTGCGATAGGCTATAAATCGTTTACACTAAGAAGAAGAGATCATGAACATTATAAGAAAAGTACTCTGGCTCATCTCAAGTGGTAGAAAATATCCCTTTGTGTGGAAAGGAAAATAAAATGTTTTGTCAGGTTCTTAACTTCTTTATTTTTGGTCAATTAGGCCCAAAAAAAGAGAGATATAGCGGAAAAACTGATAATGTAAAAAATTCCATTTTTTAAAAACACAAGGTCGGTTTGCTCAACTTTGTAGTATCTGCATAAAATGATGGATGACAATTTTGAGTTTTTCAAAAGCAATGGCTATGAACAGACTCTCTCAACTAACCAAAAACAAAATTTTTAAATTTTCTGAGACATTGCCATTCAAAGTTTTAAGGCTAAATATACGCTGATATGGCACAAACCTTCAAATTAAATCGAATAAGATGGACTTTACTATGCCTATAGTAAAAGCAGGTAGGTACAGTTGACTTTTTATGCTGAAATCATTTACTTCGGTTCGGTTATGTAAGTAAATATAAGAAAAATATGAAGGGGCGAGAAAACACGCGGGGGGGGGGGGGGGTATATTATACAGGGTGGTCCAGTAAGGCTGACCACCGGATTTATCTCCGAAACTACTATTGCTACGACTTTGAGAACAAAATTGTTATCATAAAATCGTGTCTTGCGCGTTCACCTAAAATGTTTTTGTTTCTGTAGCTCCCCGCTAGGGGGCAGTAATCACATCTTCCAACTGGAAAAATTGCATTTTTGGATAAAACACTATGATTAACACACACAAATTATACCATATTTATATTCCCTGAACAATTTTGCATAATATGGACCGCTCGCCTGTACCTCTGTGTCACTTCCCCACTGGGAGGCAATAAAAATGTCACTGTTTATTAAAAAATTAATTACTCCTAATGAGTAACTAAACCTGATCTTATTATTTATTTGGCTTATTAAGAGAAGCCTAAAAAATGCAAATCTTCTTGGCTTTTTGTTTGAGTTTGTATTTTTTCGAAAGAGGAAATTTTTAAAAATATCAAACCTAAAAACTTAAATTTCTTTAAAAATTTAGATACAAACATATGAATATTATTACTTGGGTTTATTAAGTAATATTTATTTATTAAGTTGCTGAAACCCGCATTTTAAGTTTTAGCTTAGTTTGAAAGATATTTAAGAAATAAGTTTTCTAAACGTGACCTTACTTTGCTTGATTGCATTATATATAGTTTTACACCTGTATTTTTATGGGTGGCCACCACATTTGTCTTATAAGGGCTCTAATTTTATAACTAGGCTAAACCAAAAAGCTATAACTTTGGTACAAAATGATCTATGTCAGTATCCTTTTTCTGGATTCGTTGAGATTTGTGATAATAAAAACATTAAAAAATTTTTATGTAGGTTATTTATTTCAAACAATGATCTGGTATTTACAATATCTACTGAAATACCTAACACTCATTATAAAAAACTGAAACAAAAAAACTAATCAGATAACAATTTAACAGAAAAAAAACACTTTTAAAACGTACAGGGTGATTTTTTATAATTGCAAGATCACTATAACTCGGTTATTATTGGGAGTAGAAAGTTCAAGCAAAAACTATTCGGTTTGGTAAATTATGGCCACTTTAGGCCCACCATTAGTATTTTTTTATAGGTTATTATATACAGGGGGCGACAATCGGATCAATTTTTTTAAAGGGAACACCCTATATATTTTTGTATTTTTAAGTTCCGCAAAAAATTAGCTTTACAGATATATGTAATACTATGGCTCTATCTTTGTTAGTTTTCGAGATATTGACGATTGACATTCCGAAAATTAGCAAATTTTAAATACGGTGCGGAGTATTTCCTGTGTGGATACCTAATGACATTGAAAATTGACAAAGATGATTGTTTATATTTATCAAACTGTCAGTCAATATTGTTTCAGTCAAGGCCAACACAAAAATAGAGGCCACGACCCTGAAAAAATCAGCTGTTCTCCCGGGGCTGAATTTTACATTGGGTCTTATGGGAGGTCAAACGTTTTTTTATGATATTTTCAAAATGGCACTACAGATTTTCGCAAAATTTCCGTGAAATATTCTCAGACACCATCCCGATATTCCACCAAAGGTTTGTAAGGAAGCAACATGATTAAAAGGTTAAAATCTTCAAGATTTAGCATTTCTTATTTTGAATTCAAATTACCCGCCATGTACCACATGCCAACTGTTATATTTGACATGTATTTGACTTTGTCATCTGTGATTGTCACATTTGCTTCTGCTTTAAACTGAATTATTGTGTGAGCTAATGAAGAGGCTATGAAAAATTAAGGATTACTATACATTAAAAAAAAATTGTTCTGCAAGAATAAAGTAAAAACACTCTCAAAAACGGCGTTATTTAAAAAAAAATTAAATATTCATGAACCGTCATTCTAACTTCAATATTTTAAAGACAATCAGCTGTGTCGTAACGTGACCATCAAAAAAAAAAACAGCCCCGGATGTGACGTCAACAAAGTGGAGGATCGTGGCCCGTCCGTTTTGATAGCCCTGTTTCAGTTTGTTCAGGGCTATCAAAACGGACGGGCCACGATCCTCCACTTTCTTGACGTCACATCCGGGGCTGATTTTTTTTTTGATGGTCACGTTACGACACAGCTGATTGTCTTTAAAAAATTGAAGTTGGAATGACGGTTCATGAATATTTGATTTTTTTTAAATAAAGTCATTTTTGAGATTGTTTTTACTTTATTCTGGCAGAACAATTTTTTTTAAATGTATAGTAATCCTTAATTTTTCATAGCCGCTTCATTAGCTCACACAAAAATTAAATTTAAAGCAGAAGCAAATGTGACAATCACAGATGACAAAGTCAAATACATATCAAATATAACAGTTGGCATGCGGTACATGGCGTGTAATTTGAATTCAAAATAAGGAATGCTAAATCTTGAAGATTTTAACCTTTTAATCATGTTGCTTCCTTACAAACCTTTGGTGGAATATCGGGATGGTGTCTGAGAATATTTCACTGAAATTTTGCGGAAATCTGTAGTGCCATTTTGAAAATACCATAAAAAAACCTCTGACCTCCCATAAGACCCAATGTAAAATTCAGCCCCGGGAGAACAGCTGATTTTTTCAGGGTCGTGGCCTCTATTTTTGTGTCTGCCTTGGTTTGTTATTTACAGTCTATACGTTAAATACTCCGCACCGTATACCCATTTAAATGAGCCATAGTGTTACATATATCTATAAAGCTAATTTTTTGCGAAACTTAAAAATTCAAAAATATATAGGGTGTTCCCTTTAAAAAAATTGATGTGATTTTCGCCCCCTGTATATTATAGTCTATAAAAAAATACTAATGGTGGGTCTAAAGTGGCCATAATTTACCAAACCGAACAGTTTTTGTTTGAACTTTCTACTCCCAATAATAACCGAGTTATAGCGATCTTGCAATTATAAAAAATCACCCTGTACATAGGTCTAAGCTAAAAAACTACAAAAAAATACACGGTTTGAAAGTCCATCGATGTCTTACAATAATTGTTCAAAATGCTTGCCGTCATTTTCAATGCAAAGGCGCATTCTTAAGACCATAGTGGCAACAGCTGCCTCAATTTCGACAACTGACAAACTAAGAATAGCATCTCTTATTCTTAGCATCATATCCTCTCTAGTTGTTGGTGGCATTTGATACACAATATCTTTAATATGGCCCCATGGCTAAAAATCCAAGCAAGTCAGATCTGGTGAACGTGCTGGCCACGGAAAACACTTCCTCGCCCAATCCACCGATTTGGGAACTGTCTATCCATCTCCTGTCTTACTTCTCTGGTGTAATGAGCTGGACAACCATCGTGCTGACACCACATTGCTTGTCGGTTTGCTAATAAAATATCATCAAACAGGGTAGGCAGGTATTCTCGCAGAAGTTCTAAATAACTGTCTCCGTTTAGTATATTGGGAAGGAAGACTGGTCCTATTATTTTACCCGCAAATATGCCACACCAGACAATAAATTGCCACCGGTGTTGAGTATGGTCTTCTCTAATCAAATGTGGATTTTCCTGGGACCAGTATTTCATGTTGTGAGTATTTACTTCACCGTTTTTATGAAAGGATGCTTCGTCAGACCACAGAACATGCCGAGACACCAGTTGCAGTGGTCAAGCCGTTTAGCATAATCATTTTCTTTCAGCTCCTGTACTAATTTCATTTTATAAGGATGGAAATTCTGCTCTTTTAGTATTCTCAAAATCGTGCTTCGGGTGATTCCAAGATATATGGAAACTCTCCTGGTGCTTAGTCTAGGATTTGCAATGAAATACCCAACCACGTTTATGGTATTTTCTTCGTTTCGAGCTCGACGTCTTCTGCGTGGGTGTCGTATGGGTTGGATTTGACCATGGAGGTCAAGACAGCGCACTAGCCTTTGAATAACTCTTCTTGCTGGATGGTATCTTGCAGGGTATCTTAAAGCATACCATCTCGCCGCAAGTGCTGCATTTTGGTAGCACTCATGGTACACAGCCAACATATCCATCGCCTCCGCATTTATGTATGGCATTTTTAAAAAGTACAAAATAACGTTAAAAAAAAACAAAACTTTGGCACTGACAACCTTTCAACCATTCTTTAATTTTTTGACAATTAAAAGTCATTAACTCAATTGGCAAGAATTATAACAAGTGTGATATTAAAATAATGTAAAATAAGGTCCCGTGTCACCACATAATACAAACACAAAAGGTTTTTTATAAATATCTTGAAAACTAAGTCAAATATTGAACTACGAATTTCAATATTATTTTAAATTAATAGCGTTCAACCACTTTAAGTAAAAATATCCATATGTTTGTATCTAAATTTTTAAAGAAATTTAAGTTTTTAGGTTTGATATTTTTAAAAAATTTCCTCTTGCGAAAAAATACACACTCAAACAAAAAGCCAAGAGGATTTGCATTTTTTAGGCTTCTCTTAATAGGCCAAATAAATAATAAAATCAGGTTTAGTTACCCATAAGGAGTAATTAATTGTTCAATAAAAGGTGACATTTTTAATGCCTCCCGGTGGGGAAGTGACACAGAGGTACACGCGAGGGGTCCAAATTATGCAGAATTGTTCAGGGAATATGAATATGGTATAATTTGTGTGTGTTAATCATAGTGTTTTATCCAAAAATGCATTTTTTTCTAGTTGGAAGATGTGATTACTGCCCCCTAGCGGGGAGCTACATAAACACAAATAGTTTAGGTGAACGCGCAAGACACGATTTTATACTACCAATTTTTTTCTCAAAGTAGTAGCCATAGTAGTTTCGGAGATAAATCCGGTGGTCAGCCTTATATATATATATATATGTTATATGAAAATATCCTGCCTACACTTAGAAGAAACCAGAACCTTCTATGAAATCCGAGAACCTTCCAGATAAGAAGCTTATTCTGCTGACTTGCGTTTCCCATGAAATAAACAACACGTGCATTCCTGCCGAATTGCACTTTAGTTTAAGTCTAGAATATTAAGGAATTATTCCATTGCTTAATCAGCACATTTTCTTTATATAAACTCAAATCATTGTAATGTTAAGTCATTCTCTTTAGAATCGTTCTTAAGTACACGTTCAATTATAACGTTTAAGTCCTATATTGTATTTAATCAAAATAAAGTTTTTTAAAAAAGTTAAAAGTAAACTTTGAAGTATAACATTTGGCGCAGTCGGTAGGATAGTTTAACACACGCGAAAACACGAGTATTCTAATTCGCGAGTGGTGAAGCTCCAGCTCTTTAAGCTATCAAGAATCTACAGCAACCAAGAAGTTACACAGCAACAAAGAAGTTACATAGCAATTAAGAAGTTACATAAGCAACCAAGAAGCTAGACAGCAACGAACCAAGCGTCCTCGCAACCAACGGATACGGAAGGAACACCTAGTGAAGCCCCTGGTAGCCGAACACGTGGAGACAAATGGTCCAGCTAAAGCATCGAGGTAGAATAAAGGGAGCTGACATGACGTAATTTACATGTACCCCCTTCGGCCATATTGTTTAGACAATTCTGTCATCGCGATCGATCAGATCGATCGAGCTTTATTTTCATTTAAATTGCGTTTTGTTAAAGATTCGAGTGGCATTTTTGCTAGTTTTTTTGAAATCGAACATTGTGTTTTGTGCTTTACGTTATTATGGTAGCAGAAGCAGTGTAGATTAGAAGATATCAAAAGGAATAACATTTCATAGGTGAGTATAAACAATAAACAGAACCGTACGTGTGTTTTTATGGAACAAAAATTTTGAAAAATAGTTCTCTAGCTTAACTAAAGCTTACAACCGGTACACATTCTACCCTACTCTATAACCAAACTTTTTTCTTTGGCGCTGCCCCCCCCCCCTTTTTTGAATTAACGAATTGGTTGCGCCGGCCTGTCCACGAATATAGAAACAAACTGTATTTTTACTACAATAAAACAAATTTTATTAAAACTAATAAATTACATCAGGACTCCCGTGCCTTCCCCCCCCCAATATTGGTCGGCGCCCCCTGATTTGGGAAATACTGCTCTAAAGATACCCAACCAAGAAACACAAGGCTGGCGGATCAGAATCATATGAGCCACTTACGGCCCCTAGGAACCGGGGGCCATGTAAAATTAGGAAGCAGTCAATCGCAACCTTTTGGTGCAAATTCGCTGACAGCGCAGTGTATAAGTCAATTAAGTTTTTTGATTGTAGATTACAAAAATTTTTCGTGGCCTCGAAACAGCTTCGAAATTTTTTATACATAGCCGACCTGTGGGTAATTGTATGAACTACTAATTTATGAAATCAAATCGTTCGCCCCTCCCCTGGCTCCCTATACGACACGCCACTGGTTCAGAATTAAAAAAAAAAATGGCACCTAACCTTACTTTTTGATTAAGATAATTTTGGGTCTGTTAACAGGTCAGGCAGTTTTGGTGGGATTATTAGTAATCAACTCAAACAAGGTTTGTAAAATCTTCATCAAAAAGCCCACAAAAAACGCCATGGCCCCGGAGTATCGATTTTATAATGATTTACAATGATAGAAGTCGCTGCTACTTTTCAAAACCAAATATTACCGCGGCAAAATAAAATTTTATACGGCACATTTTGATTAGGAAAGTGACTATTAATGAGTTAATATTATTGGTATTTTTATAAACATAATTTTTTATTAAAAGTAAAAATTTATCTTATCATAAATTCATAATTTTCATCCCTAAATCAATAAACATCAATTTTTCACAAACCTAAGTATTACCCTTCTCGATATCCCTTGTAGAGAAGAAGCTGTCATCTTGTATTAAAAAGAAATATAAATAAATGTATTGAGTGCAGCCCTGTTAAGCAGACATATTGGTACGACTCTAAGCCACGCCTAAGGGTCCCATTTTCTGTCGCATTATACAAATGCTTGGAGCGGCTCCCCTTTATTCTACCTTGATGAGCTAAAGCTTTTGTGAGTAAGACAATTGAATCATCACGTTTTATTATTTTTTTTTTCAAATAAGTTGATATTTTGAAAAATCTGTTCGATTTTCTAACACTGACTTTTACAATTTTGAATTTTTAAGAAAAATTTTTTTTTCAATTTAAAAGAAGTAAAAAATAAAATTTAGTTTTAAGAAACAAAACCTAAAAAAAAAAAATTTTTTATTTAAGTTTTAAGATACGAGAAATCAAAAACCATCAAAATGACTGAACCTCGTAATAATCAACCAGCAAACGTACCAGCAAACCAACCTATAGTTGAGGTTGAACCTTATCGTTTATCGGAAATTTTCTCAATAATCCCTGAATACGATGGAGATCAAATATTTTTAGGAACTTTTATCAATGCTTGCGATTGTGCTTATAACATGGCCGTCGGAGATCAACGCGATTTATTGGTCATACACATTAAAAATAAATTAAAAGGAAAAGCCGCACAATTGGTAAACTCTCGAAATCCTCTTTCTTGGATTCAAATTAAACAATTATTAACAACATATTATGGAGATACGCGAGACCTTTCTTCATTAATTCAAGATCTACAAAGACTTAAACAACAAACAAATGAATCACCTTTAATGTTTTTCAATAGATTACAAGTTATGAATTCAAAAATGCACGCTTGTATTCAAAAATCAAATTTAAATATGCTTCAAAAAGATGCACAAATCCAAATTATAGATTCTATGGCATTAAATACGCTTTTAACAGGATTAGAATCGCGCATAGGTCATATTGTCCGTGCTAGCAATCCAAAAGATTTACTTGAAGCACAAGTAAGAATAAGACGCGAACTACAACTTTCATATTTTGAAACACAAAAAGCTCCAAACCGACCCAATGTTTCAAATAATCCCATACAAAATAGACAAAATAATTTTCAATCGCGAAGAACAGATTCTCAACCACAAAAATGTTTTAAATGTAATCGTTTAGGTCATCACGGAAGTGAATGCCGTACTTTTGTACAGAGACCCCCGGTCTACACAAATCAAAATCAACCCAATTTTGCCCAAAATCAAAATCAACAATCTAACCAAAATTTTCAAAGACCCAATTTTACCCAAAATCAACCAAGCACCTCTAGAAATTTTGTACCACAAAACCAACAAAATAATTTTAGACCATCAGTAATTCAAAGAAATCCAAATTACAATTCCCCACAACATAGAGCACATGTAGTGAACTATTCTGATGAATATTTTAATAATTTTGACAACTACAATCCCTATGATCCCAATTTTGAAAATTTTAACAACTATGATCCTTATGATCCAAATTTTGAAAATTTTCAGTATGAAAATCAGTTTCATTACGAAAATGAAATCTCACAAGAATTTTCGAATAATCTTGATGAACAATATGTAAATGACATAAGTCAATATAATTTTAATCAACCCAGAATATATCAAAATTTTGAAAATCAAAATCAAATTTTGCCACTAGAAACCCAAAATTTTCAAATTACTTCCAATCAAAACCATCCACCCCAATCGATTCAAGAAACAGATACCCAATTAGAACAAACTACTACGAAAATCCAACACATGTCAATCAATCAAACCTCAGAACAAACATTCGTGTAAATACCAATCCACATAACTTAAACTCAAAAAATCTTTTTTATATTAATGACGCAACAAATAAATTTAAACTTTTAATTGACACCGGCGCAGGAATTTCAGTATTTAAAGAAAAAACAGTCGAAAATTATAATAATCGATTTGCAGAAAATGTAATAGTACAAGGAATAACCGATGAAAAAATTCCAATCACTCAATCAGTTTTAATCCCTTTCGCTAAAGACAATCCACTAAAAGTCTATATTTGTAATTTAGACATAGAATTTGACGGAATATTAGGACTCGATTTTCTTGAACATTACCAGTGCGTAATTGATTTAAATTCAAAACAGCTATGCACCAATTTTAAAATAATACCTTTAATTCAAGTAACAGAAAAAACTTTCGAACAAAATCCCGAAATTATTCAAAATCAAATAATAAATCAAAACATACCACCAATACCTAAACCAAGATTAATTCAAAATCAAAAAACGCCACCAATACCAAAACCGCGAATAAATATAAATCAAATTAATTTTCAAAATCAAATATCTCTAGAACCGCGAACCGAACAAGTTTTTAAATTAAAATGTAATTTAAAAAACACAGATGCAATTTTAATTGGTCAAGAAATAGAAAAAGTAAGATTACCAAACGCCTTAGTCCACATTAACGAAAATGGTGAATTTTATACATCAGTAATAAATCCCAATGCTATTCCTAAAACAATAAATTTTAATAACTTGTCTTTCAAACCCATACCAAATGTTCACGATATTTTGAATTTCAATACCAATGAAGACCAATTCATTGATAGAATCGACCTTATTAAAAATCAATTCAGACTAGAACATCTAAATTACGAAGAGAAAGAACTAATTTCAAATCTTTGTTTTGAATTTTCTGACATTTTCTATATCGAAGGAGATCAATTAACTTTCACTAATCAAATCAAACATACAATTGAAACCAACAATGCTCATCCAATTTTTACTAAATCATATCGGTACCCTCAAATACACAAAGAGGAAGTAAAAACACAAATTAATAAAATGCTCGATCAAAAAATAATCCGACCATCAATTTCCCCGTGGTCATCACCTGTTTGGGTAGTCCCAAAAAAACTTGACGCCTCTAACAAACAAAAATGGAGAGTAGTAATCGACTATAGAAAACTGAATGAAGTAACAGTTGACGATAAATATCCACTTCCAAATATTTCAGATTTATTAGATCAGTTAGGTAAATGTCAATATTTTACAACACTTGATTTAGCATCCGGTTTTCACCAAATTGAAATTGATCAAAAAGACATTCAAAAAACAGCCTTTTCTGTCGAAAATGGACACTACGAATTTGTTCGTATGCCATTTGGTTTAAAAAATGCACCCTCCACATTTCAACGTGTGATGGATAACATTTTATTAGGCATTCTAAATGAACGTTGTTTAGTTTATATGGACGACATTATTGTTTATTCACCAACAATTCATGAACACATTTCACGTCTTTCCGAAGTTTTCCAAAGATTACGAAAATCAAATTTAAAAATTCAACCTGACAAATGCGAGTTTTTACGAAAAGAAGTAGCATACCTCGGACATTTAATTACCGAAAATGGAGTAAAACCAAACCCTGATAAAGTAAAATGTATTCAAAACTTTCCAGAATTAAAAAATCCTCGTGACGTAAAATCATTTCTCGGACTTGCCGGATATTATCGAAGATTCATACCGAACTTCGCAAAAATCTCAAAACCCTTAACAAAACTTCTTCAAAAAGATACAAAATTTATTTTCTCTAAAGAATGTCAAGAAGCTTTCGAAACACTCAAAAATGCATTAATTTCTGATCCAATATCAATTTATCCAAATTTCGAAGAACCGTTTATTTTAACTACAGACGCGAGCGCATTTGCGATAGGAGCCGTACTTTCACAAGGTCCAATTGGTAAAGACCTTCCGATAGCTTTTGCATCGAGAACCCTTTGTAGTGCAGAAACTAAATACTCCACTATTGAAAGAGAACTATTAGCAATAGTATGGTCCGTAAAACACTTTCGACCTTACCTTTTTGGTAGAAAATTCACTATAGTCACAGATCACAGACCTCTAACCTGGCTACTTTCAATTAAAGACCCCGGTAGCAGATTAGCACGTTGGCGATTAAAATTAGAAGAATATAGTTTTACAATCATTCATAAACCCGGTAAAATCAATAAAAATGCAAATCATTTCAAAGACTGTATAGACTTTAAATCAAACATTAAAATTTTTGCAAACAACGAAAATAACGATCAAGAACCAATTTTTAACGAAGGAGATGATCAAAAAATAACAGATGAATTTAACAGATTTGTTGAACTTTACAAGACGCGATCCCTAATTGATTATTCTAAAATCGAAACCTCGAATGATCAATTATTAGATAAATCAAATAAATTAATAGTAACCTTTTTCCGACAAAATAAAATGGAAGATTTACATTTCAAAATCATTGACGATATTTTTGAAGAAGAATTCCACCTTGAAGAATTAAAAATTAATATTGTTTCTAGCAAAACAGTTAAAGAACGTAAATATTTTATTATAGCCCTACCATTCGATAATGATGATTGTTCACAACACTTATTTTATTGCCTTTTTAAATACCAAAATGAATTTGAAATTAACAAAACATACTGCATCGAAAACAATCTAGATTTACCAACTTTAGAGATGCTATCTTACATCTTTTCTGATAAAGACATAAAATTAAAAATTTGCCAAAATATAATAACAACCCCCGACGAAGATGAAATCCCAATAATTTTAGAAAATTATCACTTAGGAAAAAGCAACCTACACCGTGGAATAAATGAAACAGTTAGACGCATTAGAGAAAAATATAATTGGCGTGGTTTAACAAAAAACGTAGAAGATTTCATAAAAAAATGTGAAACTTGTCAAAAAGTAAAAATTGTTCGTAAAAATCTAAGCAGACACTTCGTTGTAACAAAAATACCATGTACCCCTTTTGAACGAATCAATATCGATATTTTCGAATACCCCACCAGAAATTACGCGTTAACAGTACGGGATGAATTAACAAAATTTACACAAGCTTACGCAATGAGTGATAAAAGAGCAAGTACAGTAGTTAGTACTATTATAATATTTTTCCAACATTTCGGTGTACCCTTACGAATACATTGCGATTATGGCAAAGAATTTGATAATACCCTTTTAAAAGATTTATGTACCCTATACGATGTTAAGTTAACATTTTCTAGCGTAGCACATCCACAGTCAAACGGTTCACTAGAACGATTTCACGCAACCCTTTGCGAAATGATTAGAATCAATAAACAAGAAAACCCTGAAGATCATTGTTTTAGCGTTCTTCCATACGCAGTAATTTGCTATAATAATACAAAAAACAAAACACACGGATTTACCCCTTACGAACTCGTTTTCGGACATACATCAAGTAGACCCCCCGAAAAACTTTATAACCAAGAACAATTGATATCTAAATATGTACGCGATTTAAATAATAGAATGGACTATTTTTACAAATTAGCTAGAAATAGAACTGATCAATCGAAACAAAAATCGAAAGAACGATTTGACGAACACGTACAAAAGAATCTTCCTGAATTTAGTGTAGGAGACAAAGTTTGGCTTAAAGAATCACAAATCAAATCAAAATCAGAAAATTTATTTAATGGTCCTTTTGAAATTTTAGAAATACATCGTAATTCTGCAACACTTAAGAACCCACAAACAAATCAATTAACCAAAGTTAATTTTGATAGGTTAAAACCGTGCTTTGAATAAAATAAAAATCTTTTATTTTAGATTAATGGGAATAATCTCAATCGTTTCCAGTCAATATTCAATATTACCAATAAATAATACACTAGGACTATTTTATCATGAAGAATCCCTTATCAGAATTTCTAATAATGAATGGACACTTGTTGTTTACAAAGATCTTTTACCCTTTAAGAAAGCAATTGAGCATAATGACAAAATTTTAGATACCTTAATGGATCACTTTTCAATCAATAATAATCAAATTGCAAATTTCAAATCGCAAATTAAAACGCAGGTTAGCCTTTTAAAACAAATTTCTAATTACGTTAATATTAAATACGAAGAACTTATCTCGGATACAAAAGAAAAATCATATAGGCAAAAACGTGGAATATTTAATGGCATCGGAACTATTTGGAAATCTATTACAGGAAATTTAGATGCATCAGACGGAGAATACTTTAATGATTGTATTAATAAAGTATCGACTGATGAGAAAAATATTGAAAGATTATTGCAAAAACAAATTTCAGTAACAACCTCTGTTATTAAAAGTTTTAATACGACTTTACAAAAATTACAAATTGATGAAGAAACGTTTAATCATGATATTAAATTAATTCAATATTTAGTCACTTCGATTTCTGATAACGCTGCCTATGCAGAAGCACAAATAAAAGCATTAGATTTATGCGAATCGCTTATGGAAAGTTACACCTTTATTAAAGATTCATTAAATGACGCGTTAAACGCAGTAACTTTTGCACGTTTAAAAATATTGCATGGTTCAATAATAAAACCATCGGATTTGGTAGATTCATTGAAAAAGATTTCTCATTCATTACAAAAAAATAATTTGCCTTTACCAATATCAATCTCAACGGTAGCCCAATACATTAATTTAATTGAACTTAGTGCTTTTCAAACTGAATCAAAAATAGTATTTGTTCTTAAAATACCTCTTATAGACCCTTCGACTTATACTTTATACAGACTTTACCCAATACCAATATTAGATAATCGAACAGGTCTTCACCATACTATATCAACAATTAATAAATTTATTGCGCGTGACGATGATTTAATGTTTTTCGTCACCTTCCACAACGTGGACCACTGCAAGATCATCGAAAGAAGAACGAAGCTCTGTTCCAAAGTACTTCCATACCCCATCGACAGTGATGCTATTTGTGAAGCTCAACTATTGAAACAACAAACTCAGCTGCCGAAAACATGTCAAACAACCATTTTCTATGCACAAGGCTACAATGTTCAACCACTTGAAGAAAATCAATGGCTAGTTACTACGTCAGAACCAGTACCTACCAATATCAAATGCAAGAATCAAGAAATCATTACGAAATTAATTGAAACCAATAGTATAATTCGTTTCAAATCAACATGCAATGCTTTTATTGGGAGTACGAGAATTCATTCTGAAACTACACTTCAAGAAAGTACCTTCGAAGAAATAAATTCACCAATAATCAATATTCCATATACTTGTTGTAAAGATATGCCTGAAATCCCCAAAATTCAAGGCCTAAAACCACTAAAGTTAAGCAAAATAAACGTCGAAGATCTGAATATTGCACAACATAATCTTAACCAATATTCAGAAGAATTAGATAAAATGATCAATCAACCATTCATTCAAAAACACATTGATTGGTTTACTATCATTACAATAACATTGATAGTACTACTAGTAATTCTTTACACTATTAACAAATGTCGAAGACGCCGAAGAACAAGAAATGGTAATAATACCAATAACGATAATGGTAATGACTTTCCACCATTTCCAAAACCTAATCTACAAAGAATTAGGAATTTATCGAATATCTTACCAAGAAGAAGGCCAAGCATACACATCGAAGATCAAATCGAAGAAGAAATCGAACCCAATGCAAAACTAATGATCAATCAATCATCTTAATAAAAGTTGCCGTATAACGCCAACTTTTTCAAAAAGAGGGGAGCTGTTATATGAAAATATCCTGCCTACACTTAGAAGAAACCAGAACCTTCTATGAAACCCGAGAACCTTCCAGATAAGAAGCTTATTCTGCTGACTTGCGTTTCCCATGAAATAAACAACACGTGCATTCAAGCCGAATCAGCACTTTATTTCTCAGAACCTTTCAAGATAAGAAGACCATTCTGCTGACTTGCGTCTCTCACGGAATAAACAACACGTGCATTCCTGCCGAATTGCACTTTAGTTTAAGTCTAGAATATTAAGGAATTATTCCATTGCTTAATCAGCACATTTTCTTTATATAAACTCAAATCATTGTAATGTTAAGTCATTCTCTTTAGAATCGTTCTTAAGTACACGTTCAATTATAACGTTTAAGTCCTATATTGTATTTAATCAAAATAAAGTTTTTTTAAAAAGTTAAAAGTAAACTTTAAAGTATAACATATATACTCGAGATTTGATGACTTGTGGCTCGTTCTCCAAGCCCTTCAAATGCCTAAGCAAAACATTATTCGATGCGAGTGCCTTTATTTAAAAACGTTCTTTTTTTTTTGTTTTTTAAACTATAATTTATTTTTCATTTAACTCTTACCTGTACCAAAACTTCAACAACAAGTTTTAGACCCAACCGGCGCCGAAATTCGCTTTTTCTTTTCAAAATTTGCATTTTTGAAAAGAATCATGAGTAAAAAGACAACTCCCAATATGCCACTACAAGTTGTCACTCGAGTCCACAGATGTCACCTAACGCGGTGTTGCAAACCGATCGTCGATGTTCTCATGAATAGTCGTGAAAAATGGTCTTTGAGGTGGTCTATATAGTGAATCACCGCGCCGGTTGAGTCGAAAAATTGGTGGCACATTTTATAGACCACCGCGCCGGTAAGAGTTAAACCTACCTTGAAGTTTATTTATAGATTTATCATATCCTCCATAATCTTTAGGTAAACTTTCTTTGGGAACAACCTTCTGCAATTCTTCGTAGCTTGAGTGAACATATATCTATAAAAAAAAATTAATTTAGACTGTCTTATAGTCCGCAATACATCAGTCTCTTTTTTAAGTGATAAGTAACAGGCTCAAAAGACAAAAAGAAAATTCAAAATGAAATCCTTAATAGTCTTTTCCTCAATTTCCATACATTTTTTAATTAACTTGATATCTATACAGGGTAATAAGTAGGTATACAAATAAGAAGGGATGAATCCTTGGATTAGTTTAAGACTGCTGCTGGAAATGCTTAGTTACGGAGGTATATCAATAAACCCCAAAAGAAATTCACCATGGACCTGAATATGAACTAGAAATTAATAATCGGTATGTATGTGTTTGTATTCGTGTTCAAACCAGGATGCGGTGGATGGCGGATGCGCTACAATCTTTATATATTTCTCTATCTATTTAGCCTTCTTCAATCCATTGTTGGACATAGGTCTCCCCTAATATCTTCCACTCTTCTCTGTCTGTCGACGTGTTCATTCATCTAGTTCCCGCGTGTTTCTTCACATCGTCCAACCATCTCATCAGGGGTTTTAGCTCACACTACTACTATACTATAGTAGTGTGAGCTATGGTGATCCTAATTTTTTCGAGAAAAAAAAAGTTGCTCCGATTTCAAAAAATTTTATATATCTTTGCGTTTCAGATGATTTTGAAACTTTTTTGTTTCGCCGTCTGTCTGTCTGTCTGTCTGTCTGTATGTCTGCATGTCTGTCTGTAACGACCAACCCGCATAACTCAAAAACCGCTTGTTCGATTTAAATTAAATTTGGTACCTAGGCTGGGTCTTGGGCCGTGGTGGTCCCATTTAAAAATGAACAAAATACACCGAACGCAAGCCAAATAAAAGGGTGGGGGTAGATTCAAAAAATTAGAGTTTATGTGAAAATATGGCGTGTGTGATATCAAACGAAAGGTAATTAGGTCTGGAGTTAAACAAAATGAATTTTAAGTTATTTAAAAAAAAAGGGTGGGGGTAGATGTCAAAAATTAGAGTTTAAGTGAAAATATGGCGTGTTTGATATCAAACGAATGTAAATGAGTCTGGAGTTAAACAAAATACATTTTACTTTTTTAAAAAAGGGTGGGAGTAGATTTAAAAAATTAGAGTCTAAGTCAAAATATGGCTTGTGTGGTATCAAACGAAAGGTAATTGAGTCTGGAGTGGAATAAAATATATTTCAGTTTTTAGTTATATTAGCACACACGTACACTATAACTATAGTACCTAGTGTGAGCTTAGGTGCCCATAAATTGGCAGAGTATTTTTCTACTTCTTTTATTTTCCCAAGGTCTCCAGGTTACAATACAGTTGTTCTATCGACCGTCTTTCTGTCTGATATTATGACCGGCAAATTTCCATTTTAATTTTGCTATACTTCTCCTCTTACATCCTTACTTTTGTTTTATTTCTTATCTATTAATTCCTTCTGTTAGCTTTACATGTAACATTTGTCTATCCATTGATCTTTGGGCTTTTTTTACCTTATCCATGTTTGATTTTGTAAGTGTTCAGTTCTGGGATCAATAGGTAAGTACAGGAAGGATACATTGGTTATACACTTTCGTTGAGGTACTGAGGATATTTTTTATTTTTTAATATGTAGGTAAATTTACCGAATGCTGACCAGGCCAATCTTACTCGTCTCTTGATTTTAGCTGTTTGGTTTTTTTTTAGTTTAATAATTTGTCCCAGGTGTATATATTCCTCTACTTGTTCAATTTTTTTTTCGTTTATTCTGATCGTAATATCTTCCGTGTATGTTATGATTTTAGTTTTAGTGTAGTTCATACTTAAGCCTATATTTTTAGCTGCTGTATACAGTTCTTTTAGCATTTTTATCAGTTCTTCTTTCTTGTCTGTTATTAAGGCGATATTGTCAGCATATCTTAGGTGGTTCAAGTATTGTCCGTTTACTTTGATGCCTATTTCTTCCCAATCTAAGCTTTTAAAAACATCTTCTAGGGCCTAAATAGTTTAGAGGATATCGTGTCAGCCTGCTAACACCTCTTCTTATGCGGATTGGCTTGGTTCTTTCGTGTATTTTTTTTATTGCTTCGCTATATATATTGGCTATTAAGTCTGTGTATCTGCGATCTATACGGCTATTAATCAAAGATGTTTTTACTGCCCAGTGCTCAATGCTATCGAAAGTTTTTTCGAAGTTGGCTCGTTCTATTAGGATTTTTATTGTTAATAAAAGGTCAATTATACTGAAACCTTTTCTGAAGCGCTTGTTCCTTTGATTGCTATCCGTTAAATTTTGTTGTTAGTCTATCTATTAATATTTGTGTAAAAAGCTTATAAATTACATTGAGGGGTGTTATAGGTCGATAGGTTTTTAGGTCTGCTCTATCGCCTTTCTTGTGTAGAATAATGGTTATGGATTCTTTCCAGTTGTTTGAGATAATCTTTTTTTAATTATTTTATTTAGGAGAATATGGTGGGTATTAACTAAAGCTTTACCACCGTACTTGAGCATTTCTGCCATTACTCCGTCTTTTCCTGGTGATTTGTTATTTTTCATTTTCTAAAATGCTCTCTTTATTTTCTGCTTTGTTTATTTCAGGTTGTAGCTCTGAGTTTATGTTCTTTATTTTTGTTTGGAGTTTCTTTATGGTTTCTCGTGATAGTTGCCTTTTTGTTTGTTATAATTCCATATAGAATAGTTGTGTGATATTTATGATATCCTCTTTAACGTTAGTTTCTATGCCGTTCATACCCTTTATTTTATCTTAGACATTTCATATTTCTGTTATTTTCTATCTGCTATTGCTGCGCTTTACTGAAGCCAACTTTGTTATTTCTTATAGCCGCTATACTGGATTTATACGTCAATAAATAGAGCATAACTGGAACTTTTCAATCGTGTATAATAAGCCGATCTTTGGATGACGGAAAATGTGAATTTATTAAAAAAATTGTTTTTCACTTAGTTGGCTGTGAAACAAATGCCGAGTTATGATTGTTGTCATATTTACGTAACTACCTTTCAAAACAAAACAAATATTTATCGCCCTTATTTTTTTATTTTTCTCTGGCTAAGAAATAATTTTTTAAAATTTATCTTTTAATTTCTGAAACAAAAGTTTGCATTTATTATTTAATTTTAAATAAAACTAAAAGCCGATAACAAAGCATTGAATTAAGTAAGCAAATGATCGAAAATTTCACCGTTGTTATTCATGCAAATCCTGCATCGATGAATTAGAGACATCCATGCATCTTTAACCATTGGTTCAGGAATTTATTCTATGGCTTGAACAATGGCTGCCTCAAGTTCTTCTATCCTATTCTGAGTAGTAGAATAAACGTTATTCTTTAAGTATCCCCAAATATAACTGGACTTTCCAATTTGGAAACCTTTCCATGTTTTGACAGATAGTTACGTAGGTATGACAACAAACGCAGTTGCGTTTGTTTCACAGCCAACTAAGTGAAAAACAGTTTTTTTAATAAATTTACATTTTCCGTCATTCAAGGATTACTTATTGACGTATAAACTCAATATGGCAGTCATAAGAAATAACAAAGATGGCTAGGGTTTCAAAAAAACTAGAAGGCCTAGAAAAAATCTGTTAACGTCATCCGATTGGCCGTGGTTGCTTATACAAAACTACCAAATTTCATTAAATTTGTTTGCAAGATGGCGGCGATATTTCAATTTTTCAAAAAAAACAATGTTTAGTTTTTGCTCGATATTTCAGTAACACCCGTACATATTTTTAATTTTGATACAGCACCTGATTGTGCTTAGAATAGCGCAACTTTTTTCTGATTTAAACAAACTTGTATCTCTTACCGTTTTCGAAATCCCCATGTAGTTGCGTTTATCTGGGACACCCTGTATAAAGAGTGGGTGCCATGTTCCTACAGAATTTTACAGTACATACAATCTGGGCCTTACTTCAATTGTTTTCTTAAGCGGAAATTACCAGGATCGATGCCACCAGCACTACCGTGATGTCCCCCGCATCCACGGTTAGCGTTGGCTCTTAAAGCACCTCTTGTGCACTTTAAATTAGTGCACTGTAACAACTTGGCTTTATCGGTCGGACCGTATTATTTTGATTTCGACGATTTCGTAGTTACGAGAATGGCGAAAGTTTCTAGTTCTGATAATGGATGTGCAATATTTAAACACAATTAAATTTTCTTCTTTACCACAATGGGTAAGAATAGAATAACTGCCCTTGAAATGTTATCTATTGAAAAAAAGTGGTTCAAAAAATTTCAAAGTTCAATGAATTGTTTATTAAAGAATTTATTTCAAAAAAGGACAGACCTGATTTTCAATACGAAACGTGTTTGTGAAATATAAAAAATTGGGTATGATAAATTTGTTATTTATTTATAAAAACAATAATGTAACTTAATTAGTGTGTTTAAATGTTTCCAGTTAAAAGTAGGTTGTTGGGGTAGGACAAACAAATTCATGTAACTGTTTAAATGATTGCAAACGTTTCAGTTTATTGTTTAAACCTTCATCAGTGCTAAAAATAGATAAAAGAACACAGTAAAATAGTTAATCAAAGCAAAAACTAAATTAATTGATTCATTCATAAAAATAATTGTTTAGAATAAACATTTTAATAAAAAACTCAAATATTTTTATATTTTTTTATATAAATTTTTTCAAAATTAATATAAAAAAAATCAAAAATTATATATAAAAAGAAAAACTCAGAAACATTACGGGAAAATAGAAAAGAAGCCCCACCTTTCACTTCCTAGCAGTTACATTCGTCAATATCATTGTCTTTCAAATGCCCATATGTCATTTTTATTGTTTATATAGCTTTTTGACTTCAATGCTTTGACTTTAAAGTAATTTTAAACGTAAACAGTTGGTAACACTGATAGGTTGGTAACAGTGTGTTCTAGAAAAATATGGGTCAGTGTGTCAAGTAATAAAAAAATGAAAGTTGTTTTTGTATTCTTAAAATAAAGTTTTTGTGAAATAAAAGTATTTCTAAAATATTTTCTGGGTTGATTATTTAAGCTTCCACAAAAGTCAAGAGGCTATGGGCCCAGTAAAAGGAAGAACGCATAGAACACTGGAATTTGGTGGTAAAAAGAAAAGCAAAAACAAAGTAAGGTTAGTGACACATTTCTAGAAAATTTCAAGAAGGAAAAATAGGAAGCTAGGATATATGGAGTAAAGCCGTTTAATGGATATAACTTTTCAACCTAGAAGTTTAGAATTGAACTGATTTTAGAAGAGGAAAGTGTATCAGATGTTTTGAATGATCCACTACCTGCAGTTATTGGTGCTAAATATGCAGAATGGAAAAAGTCAGACATTAAAGCCAGAAAAATTATTCTCCAGTGTTTATCAGATAATATTGTGGAATCTATGAAGGATAAGAACACAGCGAAGGACATCATAGATACCCTAAAAACAACATGGGAAAAGATTGGCCTTTCGACACAGGTCATGCTTCAAAGAAAACTAAGAGGCTTGAAATATAAAAAGGCACTTTATTAAGCATATTTTTGCAAGAATTTGATAGCTTAGTATCACAGCTAAGAACAGCTGGAGGGAATCTCAGTAATGAAGAGGGAGTGTTACAATTGATTTCGGCCATGCCAGACTCTTTTCAGAGTGTGACAACAGCAATAGATATTATGTTTGCACAAAACGAAAATACGTTGCTGTTAGAGGAACAAAGAAAGAATAAATCAAAGGATGAAACTAGTTGCCCAAATGTAGCTTTTGGAGCTAAATATAGCGGAAACTACAAGAGAGGAAGTTTTAGAGGGAGATCTGGATCTAATGATCAAGGTCCAAGTAGGCCAAATACAGAAACCGAACCTCGAAAAGAGCTTTTTCCCTATAGATGTCATTTGTGTAATCAAATTGGTCACAAACGTTATGATTGTCCTCAAAATAGAGGAGGTTTTAGAGGAGGCTATCGAGTTTTTAGAGGTGGCCATAGAGGTAGTATCAAACTGGTTACCGATGTAGTTATGCACAGAATACACAAGAAAAATCAGAAGAGGAATCAATTTTATTTTTAACATCAGAAACAGATGCTTGTTTGACTAGCAAAGATGAAGTTAGCTTTGGTATTGACAGTGGGGCAACTAATTATTTAGTTGGAAGTCACTTAGCTGAATTTTTATTAGATAAGAAAGATATAAATAGAAAAATAAATGTTGCAAAACAAGGAGAGAATATTAATGCACAAAGAGAAGGAAATCTTGCTTTAGAAGCAGAAAATGGCAGAAAAGTTCTTTTGAAAAATGTTTGGGTTTGTGAAGGATTGATATATAACTTGTTGTCTGTCAGAAAACTAGAAGAAAATTGTTTTGAGGTTATTTTCAGAGAAGGCCAAGTAGAGATAAAGAAAAACAATGTAACTGTACGTCAAGGAAAATTAAAAGGTAATTTATACTTTCCAAACCTGAAATTAACATCGAATGTTAACTCAGCTCTGTGTGATGAACAGAAAAAATGGCTAGAGCATAGAAGGATGGGTCACTCATCCAAATACCCTGCACCAAGTTTATGTGAAGTTTGTGTTATGTCAAAGCAAACAAAATGTCCCTTTGAGGATTTACCCCCAGAGAGAAAAGCCAAAAGAATTTTGGAAACAGTCTCAACTAATCTTTGTGGTCCCATAAAACCTGTCACACATGATGGAAAGTCATGTTTTATGACATTTATAGATCACTAAGATCACTATATTCATTTTTGTGTAACTTACCTACTAAGTAATAAAAGCGAGGCCTTAGAAAAATTACAAAGTTATGTAGTCATGGTGGAGGCAAAATGTTTCCAATGATTTTAAGAAGTTTTGTGAGAAAAAGGGAATAAAAATCCAGTACACAGTAAAATATACCCCAGAGCAAAACGGAGTGGCAGAGAGGTATAATCGTACAGTAATGGAAAAGGCAAGATGCCTAATTTTTGACTCCGGTTTAGACAAGGAAATGTGGGGTGAAGCTGTAAGAGCAAGCACATATTTAATAAACAGACTAGACACGACACGAACTTTGGAAAATCATGAGATACCGGCTGAAAAATGGTATAGTGTAAAACCCAATTTTGACAAGATTAAAGTATTTGGATGTACTGGGTACAGTTTAGTACCAAAAGTAGTAAGAAAATCAAAACTTGACTCAAGATCAGAGAGACTTATTATGGTTGGTTATGCCGACAATGGGTATAGGTTGTGGAATGAAAATGAAAGGAAAATTGTACATGCTAGGAATGTTATTTTTGAGGAAACGAACAGGGAAAGCAATCAAAATCTACCCATTTATGCCCGTGAGAATGACAATAGTAAACACATACCCAAATATGAAAAATTAACAGAAAAGGAACAAGAACACAAAGTGAGACAGAAGAACTGAAAAATGAAACAGAGGATATTTTGACAGAAATAACTAGAAGAAGATCAATGAAACCCAGATATTTACAAGACTATGTTCTCGATGAAGATTTAAATTTGGTAGCAGCATTAAATGCAGGAAATTTATTTGCTGGAGTTCCAAAAGCATATCAGGAAGCAGTAAACCACGACTGTGAATGGAAAAATGCAATAAAAGAAGAGTTAAGTGCGTTGGAAAATAGTGAAACTTGGAAGGTAGTAGTGCAAACAGAAAATGTAGAAGTGATTTACTCAAGGTTCAGTGAAAAAGTTATTACAGTTGTTACAGATGATGTTTATGCACCAGTGGCAAAAATGGCAAGTATAAGATTGCTTTTTAAATGGAAAGTTAAAAGACCCAGTATATATGTGTCCACCAGATGGTTTAGTAGTCAAAAATAAAAATTTAATTTGTAAACTGGAAAAAGCCTTGTATGGTCTTCGTCAATCTTTAAAATGCTGGAACTCTTGTTAATGATGCTTTAATTGAAATGGGATTTCAATGATCCAAAAAGGACCCATGTTTATACTTTACAGATGTGACATACAGTTGAACCTCTCTAACTCGAACCTCTATAACTCGAACCCCTCTATAACTCGAACCTTTTAAGCGGTCGCTGCACTTTTTACTTGTATTTTAACCTATGTAACTCGACTTTCTATAACTCGAACTCTCCATAACTCGAACTGTTTTGGTTGTCCCTTCAGGTTCGAGTTATAGAGGTAGGACTGTACTTGCTTATTCATGTCGATGACATACTATTATTTTCTAAATCGCAGGAAACCTTAAGGTTTGTCAAAAATAGTTTGATGTCGAAATTTAAAATGAATGAACTTAATGGGAAAAATATTAATTTTCTCGGTTTGGAAATTTCTAGATATAATGACATTTTATACATAAAACAAACTGACTTGATCAATAAAATTTTAAAAAGATTTGACATGACAGATTGCAAACCGCACGATCTGCCAATGCAACCTAAACTGCAACTTGACATTGATAAAAATTGTCAGTTTTCTGAAAACTTACCATATAAAGAACTGATAGGCCCGTTAATGTGCTTGGTACAAGACCAGACTTAAGTTATTGTATCAGTTATTTTAGTCAATTCCAGAATTGTTTCACATTCGAACATTTTCAATACTTAAAACAAACCTTAAGATATCTTAAGAAAACACAAAACTATGGTTTAATGTTTACTAAAAGTAACAATGGAATTATTTCTCTATGTTCATATGTAGATTCGGACTTTGCAAATGACCAAGTTGAAAGAAAAAGTATCACAGGATTTTTAATTAAACTTAATGACAACATAATAGAATGGAAAACAAGAAAACAAAATGTAGTTGCTTTGTCAAGTGCAGAATCCGAATACTTAGCCTTATCATTTTGGATTAGTGAGTGTCTATTTTATGGTCAATTATGTTCTGAAATTTTAAAAGTAAATCTTTTTCCAATTAACATTTTTAAAGACAACCAGTCTTGCATAAAAATGGCGTCAACTATGGAAACAAAACGAACAAAGCACATAGATGTGAGACATCATTTTGTGCGAGAATGTGTTGACCAAGAAAAAGTGATCCTAAATTATATTCCTACTGAAATGCAACAGGCAGATATTTTAACGAAACAATTAGGAAAGCAAAAATTTTATTACTTTCGTAATTGTTTGTGAATTGTTGAAATTTAAAATATTAAAAATGTATGAATATTTTTTATTACAAGGGTTTTCCACAGTATGCCAGAGGTACCCTTTTGTCACAGAGAAATACGAAAATCCCTTAAAAAGTTGGATACAAACAAAGCAATGGGTCCAGATGGCATTCCCGCGATAGTACTCAAAAATTGTGCTAGCGAACTCACCCCAACTTTCGCCAAATTATTCAATTTATCTTATAGGCAAGGAGTATATCCATCATCATGGAAGTCTGCCGCAGTACAACCCAGTCCAAAGAGAGGAAAAAAGACAGATCCGTTAAACTATAGACCAATTGCTCTACTTCCGGTGATATCAAAAGTAATGGAAAGAGTTGTGAACAATCAACTAACCAAGTACTTGGAAAAGTACAAAATTATCAACGACAAGCAATACGGATTTCGAAAATATAGGTCAACTGGCGATTTACTTACATACGTCACTCACTTATGGCAAAAAGCGATTGAGTTGCGTGGTGAAACAAGAACAATTGCCTTAGATATATCTAAAGCATTCGATAAAGTCTGGCATGAAAATCTGCTCAACAAGCTCAAAGCAACGGGATTGTCGCCGAGACTTTGCACTTGGTTTGAAAGTTACCTTAAGGATAGATCCATTTATGTTGCACTGGATGGGCGGAACTCCAACTCTTACCAAATAAATGCTGGTGTGCCACAGGGAGCAATCCTTTCGCCAACACTTTTTCTGATTTACATAAATGACCTCATAGATAAAACAGTAAATCCACTTTATTGCTTTGCAGATGATGGCAATGTAGTCTCCTCAGTCATACCACCCACATGTCTCTCCGCACGTGAATTCCATTACCTTAGACTAACTGAAATATCACAGATAAATAACGACTTGGAGATAATAGAGGACTGGGGCAACAAAAACCTCGTACAGTTCAACGCGCAGAAAACCCAAGCAACCCTGTTTTCGAAAAAGACCAGCACCGGTGAGCCAAACATCATGCTATCTGGAAGTGCTGTCGCATTGCAGAGCCAGTTGAACATCTTAGGAGTCACTGCAGAGACCAACATGTCTTGGCACAGTCACGTGGCAGATATAGCTAAAAGGGCGTCCCAAAAGCTTGGGGTGCTATTTCGTACAAGACATCTGTATACACCAAGCCAGCTGCTGACACTCTACAAAGCCCAGATTCGACCAACTATGGAGTACTGCTCACATATATGGAGTGCGGCACCCAAACATACCTTAATGCTTTTGAACACCGTGCAAAAACGAGCTATCAAGCTGATCAATGACCCCGCACTTACCCGTAGCTTGGATAGTCTCGAACATCGAAGAACTGTGGGCGATCTATCTCTCTTCTACAGGTATTATCACGGAAAATGCTCTGAAGAGTTGGCACGTATGATCCCCCCGGGAGTAGCACCTACTAGGCGAACACGTCAAACAGACGGTAACCATCAATTTATTGTCAAAATAGAGGCACCAAGAACCTCAATATATCAGAATTCATATCTCTGGACAACAGCATCGCTGTGGAATAAACTCCCTGCGACAGTTTTCCCTGCAGGTTACAACCTGAACCGTTTCAAAACCAACACGCACCAACATTTCCGCGCACTTGCCGCTTCTCGAGCGTGATAGGGATCTCCTTGCAAGTGCGCATACCCGTAAAAAAAAAAAATAGGTTTGTTTACATTCTAAAATTAGGGGGAAGTATTGTTTCTATAGCTTTTTAAGTTCAATGCTTTCACTTTAAAGTAATTTTAAATGTAAACAGTAAGTAACACTGATAGGTTGGTAACAGTTTGTTCTAGAAAAATATGGGTCAGTGTGTCAAGTAATAAAAAAATTAATGTTGTTTTTGTATTCTTAAAATGAAGTTTTTGTAAAATAAAATTATTTCTAAAATATTTTCTGCGTTGATTATTTAAGCTTCCACAAAAGTCAAGAATTTTAATGTTGATGCTTGTAATATCTGGAACAACGATTGACAATTACTTAAACAGAATAAAGTAAAACACAAAAAAAAAAGACAAATAAAAAATATTGCAGAGGTAATAGCTAAAAATAAAATGAAGTAAATCTTACCCTTCTTAGGCGCGATTCACATTATACGTACCGCCACCGTCACGTCACCGTACCGGCAAGCCGCCGGCAACACGTAAAATATTCTCCTCGAGAAAACTAGCCGGTACGGGGTAATGTGAATACGTCCATTGCTTTCAATGTAAGAATATTTTACGTGTCGTTGAAGTACGGTGACGGGACGGTGACGGTAAGGTGACGTTACGTATAATGTGAATCGCGCCTTATTCCTTCCTCCAAGGGTCATATTACACAAAAAAAAAACGTTTTTAAAAGGAGTAAAATATAAAACTAAGTCAAAATACAATAATAATTAAAATTAAGATGTAACAAGAATTAAAATTATTAAAATAGAACAGAGATATATCAACAATAATTAACCTTTAATTTATGTACCTACTTATCAATTTTTCAGTTATTATTATATTTTAAAAATCTGATTTTAGGAGCCAAGTTTTTCATTAAAATGTTTACTGTAAACAATTATTTTTATGAATGAATCAATCAATTTAGTTTTTGCTTTGATTAACTATTTTACTACATGTTCTTTTATCGATTTTTGCACTGATGAAGGTTTAAACAATAAACCGAAACGTTTGCATTCAGTTAAACAGTTACATGAAATTATTTGTTCTACCCCAATAACCAACTATCAACTAAAAACAATAACAATAGATAACTTAATATCTCCTTATTTAATTATTTGCTTTAAATTTTATAATATAATGACCCACTAGACGGCCCAAAAGGTTGGCACTTAAAATCTTACACCATTCGCCGCCACTGCTTTTAGCCTTAACCCTTTATTGCACGGGTTAGGCCTCTCAGTCCAGTCAAAATATTTAGAGAAAAATATTCGGTGCCGAACCGACGCGACCGTCGCCTCACAGTGGTTTATAATGGTTAAATTTCGGTTCGGTTCAATATCTTTTTATTTATCACATAAACTTGAAATTTTGTACATATATTCAATACATATTTACCAATTTATTTTAGCTAATTCCCCTCTCCTCTCTCTTGCATGCAGGGTGTAGAGTAAAAATTGTGTAATATAAATAAAAAGGTAAATAATTACTCAATATTACTAGCAATAGTTACTAACTTAGTAACCATTGTTACTAGTTTGATTGCTGCAATTTTTATTTAAATAGTATAAATACTGAGTTAGGATATAAATCATTGTTTTATAAAGGAATCAGATTGTATAACAAATTACCCTTATACATAAAAAATTGTAAATCAAATAATATGTTTAAGAGAACACTTAAAAATTACTTGTTGCCTAGTCAGTTTGTAAGCCTGATTGTTTAGGTAAACCCTTGGTACCATATATTATATTATAATATTATTTTAGTCTACATATTATTTATGGTGTGTTTTGGTCTAGTATTGTTATTTTCTTTGGCTAAGATTAAATTGTATTTTAAAGTACACAGTGTTAGTACCTGATGAAACTGTGTGTTGCTATTATTCTTTTAGTAGGTAGGTAGTTCTGTTCGGAATAAAAGGAATGCTTGTTTGTTTTTAGATTTTTCACGGTATTATGCCTAGTTTATAAATATACCTACATAATAAGTAAATAGTTATTAGTATCATGTTTGGAATTATTATGTTTTATTAACATTAACATTTAAATGTAGTTTTTTAAATTAATGTTTGTGTTATGAAATAGCATAAATTTGCTAATAAAGATTTATTCAATTCAATTCAATGATTGTTTTTTCAAAAAAACTACTTCCGTCCTTCATTGTGTCATGACATAGGCGTACTAAGGGGAGGGGACTGGAAGTTCCTCTGTTTTGTTTCAGTATACTCCATTTTGTAGCAAAGCAAATTGTCTTTATATAAATCACTCCGAATTCTTGCTTAAATTTATTTAAAATAAAACAGAAATTAGTTTTTGTCGAAGCTACGACACTCTGTCTACCTTTAAGAAAAATAGAATCTTGAAAATTGAGTTCTTACCCAAAACAACCCAATATAAATTGTCTGTAATTATATCAAAAAATATGCCGCGCGTTGAACCAAAACAACCTAAGGCATATGTCTTGAAGTAAGAAAATAAAACTCCTGTTGTCTTGAATCGATACATCTTCCTAATATTTGTCTTGGACAAGTTTTAATACGCGTTTACTTGCTTAGTTATTACCGTGATGTGAAGCAAATAAGTCTGTCAGAAACGGAAGTGTTTTGATGTGAACGTCTATAGAAATATATTTTTTTTTCTATTTTTAGCTTATATTTGTTTTTATAGTTTTGGTATGTGCAGCAAAAATAGGAGGTTAAATACCTTTTTTTATATTGCCGTTCAGTAAATCCAGAAATAGTATAAAATATAAAAATTAATATCTTTAAAACTAGAAAAAAAATTTTTTTTTCCCGGTATGACACTGCGTTACAAAAGTAAGCAAGTAAAGTTGGATTAAAATTGACCGAGCCGTTTTCCAGAAATAAGATAAAAATTATTTAGAAGCAAAAAGAAAGAATTTTTTTTAATAGACCCTTTAACTACACCAAAGTCTATAGCATTTCTTTTGTGTATTTAAAATATTCGTTGTGCTGTGTTTTAATACAAAATATTTAGTAAATTCATATTTGTCGTATGAAAAATGGTTTAAAACATCTGAAATCAATTTTATTTATTAGGAAAATAAATCTCCAATTAAAAAATTAATATCTATAAAAGTAGGGTCAATCAAAAAACAAAATTAACTTTTTTCTTGCGATATGGTATAAAACTATTTATTCATGTCAAAATATAATGTGCTAGTTTTAAAATTCGGTAGTAGTGCTGATATAAAAAAGTTGATATTTTGACTACCTCCCGTATATTACCTAATGAGTTGAAAAGAATGAAATTATAAACGACTTTGGGCCTTTACTAACTATTTTTTCGGTCAAGATGTAAGAGTTATTATTATTAGAACACACAAAAACGACCATTTAACGAACTTTGACCGTTTAAATCTCAAAACTGTACATAGAAATACTTAACTTTACTTACATTTTTTAAGTTACATACCCTACTATAACATACTAAAATTATAGCCAATTTCACTGAGACAAAAATTTCCCATAAGGCCTGTGTAAACGGGTGCAGTGATCTTTAAGAAAAGAAATGTATCGGAAAAAAAATAAAACAAATCTCCGTTTGTTTTGATTTGAGAGAGTAATTTTTCTCTTAGTCTCAGACAAGACGATGCCAGTGTCCTCCAACTTTCGAGTGCTCGAGCCAGATCGCTAGATGGCGCCACACCTTAGAGTTTACTCGTATTTCACGGATGCGAGTAATTTTTGGTTAAAATTGGATTACCTTGGTATGCTGTTCTCCACTGATGACGTGAAACACGCAGAATCGTACATCTGGAGATGCTACCTCATGTAAGTTGGAAAATAACCAAAACCAACTCTTTCTTTTTTTTTGACACTCGCGAGTTAAGCACACACACCTTTGTGTGAAGTATAAAATTCGTTTTGAGTAATTTTTGATTTCCAGTAAAGATTTGTCTTAAAAATAAATAATGCAGATCTAGGTTTGTCTTAATTTGAAAAAGCTTCCTTTTACCCTAAAAAGGCTATTGTCTTAAAAAAAGCTATAGAAATTTCCATTATTCGATTTTAAGTCAAGAAAATTATTTGTTTTGGAATTAGAATCAAAAGTGTTTTGTTTTGAATGAAAAAAATATTTTTCTTCCAGAGAAAACGGCGACTTAAATTAATTCAATTTCAATTTATAATAAAACAATTTATGTTTTACATTTAAATAAAGAGGCAAGACATTTTTTTAGCTAATTCAAGAACATATTTTCTTGGTGAATAGGAAAGCACAAATTATTTTAGTTCAAAGCAATTTGCTTTGATCTAAGACAATTTTTTTACTGTGTGAAAGGTTAAATTAAGCCAAGGAATTTCCCTTCTTCATTTATCCACCTACTTATAACTTACCCTGTATAACTCAAACATTATTCGCAGACCCTTCAAGTGATAGAGGTTTGACTGTACTATTATATACATTTTTTTCATTCTTACCCTTTCTTTTAACTTAGCAGATAGAATACTTTTAAAAATTATCATCATTTTTTCCAGTGCTGAAGAACCATTAACAAAATGAAATCCTTGAATCCTAAGATGCACATTTTCCTAGAAAAATGGAGGATATTTTACTCTGCTGCTCAAGACACATATTAGGTGATATTGTTTATTTTTAACTGGACATTTCAGTAAAAATTTACTTTTTATTACTCCATTTTGAATATCGTTTGTTTCTTTTTTTTTCATATGACTAACCTCGTACATAGACCAGTTAAAAAAGGCAAAAAAAGAGAAAAAATAGTAGCAGCATGAAAACTGTTGAAAATAAAAGAAAATAAATTGCAGCCGCCAGGAAAAATAAATTAGACTCGATTCCAATTATTAAAGTGAAATGAGGTGAACTTTTAAGGGTGGTAATAGATTTTTACGGTTTTCAGCGAAACCAGACAGCCTATCGAAAAAAAACTAAATATAAGAGTTATAACTAATAAAAAAGTCTACAACTTTTTAAAAATTATTATTAATATAACCTAATTTTCCGAAAAAATAAAAATACTTTTTTTTATTTTTGATTTTTATTTTTAACATTGTTTTTGTTTTTGACAAAATTTAGTCAAAATACACCTATTTCGGTCCTTGGTATTTTTTAATCGAAATATTAATTTTGACATTTTATTTTGAATAAAAACCTAAAATGTTTTCATCATAAAATGCCCAAGTTCTGGAAGCGCTTGTTTTTCTCGTTAGGACGTTTTGGAAAACTTTGCAAGGAAATACGAGATTGCTATGGATATTTTTAATAATATTGCAATAATTTTATTTTGCAATTTTTTAAACTGCTAAACTTCTATTTCCTGCCAAATATTTCCATAGTGATGTTTATTTTTTTACAAGAAATAATAATAGACGTCTTATTGAAAAAAATTACCTCAGCTTTTTCAAAAAAACTGTTTCTAGAACTTTTCGGGCAAAGATAACACCTCATTTTGGAAATATAAAAATCAATACTAGTATTCTGCTTTGAAAAAATTATAGCGTATTAAAGACACAAAACTATGCGCTTTCGGCAAATTTTGTCAAAAACAAAATGTGGAAGATAAAAAAAAAATATTTATGTTGGATTCGTTCCCTTGGAATGTCATTTTACTTAGATTTTATTGGGTATCGGGATAGGCAGAAAAAACAATTTTTCATTGGCAACGTTCCGATTTGTTATGATGAACAATCCGCGTGGGTGCCAAAGGGAATGTGTGGTATCAAGCACTTTAGTGATAAGTTAAATTAAAGTTAAATCCTATAAAAAAATCTTACCATAAGGTCTTTAATAGCAAAAATAAACTGTGCGGATGCTTTAAAAACATTTTTCATGGTCAAATGCTCCATATCAAAAATGACAACGGATGAACCCCAAAAGTCGAACGCGCCTCTAAGGTCACACATCATGACTAAAATTGTCGTATAAACAAAGCAGTCATCTGCCTTTCCTTCAGGATCATTTAGTTTAAATATTTGAACTCTGTAACAATGTGGTGCTGGTAGAAGACGTTTGGTACAAACGTTATATCTAAAATAAAATGGTTATCGCCACACACCGGATGGTATATCTTCCTTAAGTAAGGTTAGGCAGGCGGCTGTTGTATAATATTTAAAGGAGGAGGCACTAAATACATTGTTTACCGGGATGCGTTAGATGAGCTGGATTTGAGATATGTTGAAGGCTCTCAAACCTTTCTGATATGTTTTCCAAAAAAAATTGAGGGGGTCATAGGATTCGTTTTCGAGCTATACTTGTTCAAATGTGCGCCACTGAAATATAGAAAAATGTGACTTCTTGTAGTTTTCTTGTAATAACTTATCGTCAAAAAAAAAACTAAAAAACCAATATTAGTCTTATTTTCACACAAGGTTCAAAGAAATACCTCAGAAAGTAATAAAGTTGATACTTCTAACATGCTTTTTGTTTAAAGTTATAAAATACAAGGAAAAGCATTAAATTTTTCCTTGGATTGACCACCGAGCTCTATTCACGGATGTTGATTCCTACCGTCCTCTGTTAAGACAATTGCTTAGGTCTTGTCTGGATTGATCTTAATTTTCTAATATTACGTCAAGGTTTTAATTTCTATCCGTGTACACATAGGTTCGTTTTCTGATCTTTAAGCCGGGATCAAACGACTCGTACTTGGCGAATAATTGTTACTTGCCTATACTTGCCATGTCGTGTGAGTGGGTTACTTGTACAATTATTTGTCACTCGTTGGTTTTCCATTTGTGGTCGGTACACTTACCATGTACATACTCTCGTACTTGTAAATTGTACACGTCGTGTGAGCGCCCTGCTTGCTATCGCAATTCGCAAAGCTCGTATACAAGTAGGCAAATAATTGTGTATTTGCCAAGTACACGAGTCGTTTGAGCCCGGCTTTAGGATGTCACAAGTATACCACGCGTATAAATGTAGCGAGAGCGGCGACCCCTGCCTTTAGAGTCAAAATTCTCCCTCCCAGGGCGAAGCACAGTGATCTGGGGCTAGGTCATAAGTGGACAAATCCGACATCCTGATAACATCCTTAACCGCGGCTAATTGAACCCTTAAATGACTCAGGGATTCGACGCATTAAAAATTAATTACCAAATCTATTATTTTTTAAGTTATAGAGGCCTCATTTAGTATAATTTTGGTGCATGATCACCATAGGCCTAAAGTAAAGAAATAAAACAAATTATAAGTAAGCAAAAATTGTTCGTGGAAGAAACTAAAGACATTGATTGAGATTTTAAGCAGTGTCGAAAAAAGGTGTAAGAGCGTTTTAGTTTTGACGTAAAATGTTTTTAATGAAACGTTACTTTAAAAATAGTTCCTGCTACTTTCATAGACTAGATCTTTTAAAGTCCACTTTGGTCAGGCTTGCTGGTATATAAGTATGATGTCCCCAAGCTTACTGAGTAAATCTATATTAAACATTTACCCGCCCTGACCCGCCCATGACGACAAGAGAGATAACTCCTCATGAAGAATGTTGTATATATATATATATATATATATATATATATTTATCGGTTTCACAACGTTCTACGTCTTCCGATACCCAATCTCCACTTGTTTTTGTTTGCCCATAATTCATCATCTAGGCCTCTTATTCTTATTTCACTGTCTATTCCTTCTCTCCAGCTTCTCCTTGGCCGTCCTCGTTTTCTTCGGCCAGTTGGTTTCCATTGTAGTATTTGTTTAGGTAGTCTTTCGTCATTCATTCTTTGTACATGTCCGTACCACACCAGTTGTTTTGTTCTTATATCATCCACTAAAGTACGTTCACCTACTGTCATAATTTCTCTTATTCTTTGATTTGTAACTCTTTCTCTTTTTGATTTTCCTGCTGCTCTTCTCCAATAGTCCATCTCCGTAGCGGAAAGCATTTTTTCTGTTCTATCCTTGATTGGCCATACTTCTGAGCCGTATGTAATAATACTTTTTATAATGGTGTTATATATAAGCTTTTTGTTATGTTTTGATATACTTTGGTCCCAAATTATTCCATTTAATAAAGTTATTGCTTTTCTTCCTTGTACGTTTCGATCTTTTATAGCTTTGTCTAGTGTTCCGTCAGCTGTAATTTTTAGACCTAAGTATTTATACTCATCACAGGAGTGAATTCGCTGCCCGGTATTTAAGATTAGATCCTGTTTCATTCCACCGATACACATATACTCTGTCTTATTGAGATTAACCTCTAGTCCCCACTTATTGTACTCTTCTATTAGTTTTCGTGTCATATATTCGAGGTCGTCATAATCCTGAGCCACTACTATCTGATCATCGGCGAAACATAAAGTATACAAAGTGGTTTCGTCCAACGGAATTCCCATGTTTTGGCATTTTCTCTTCCATACTTTAAGGACTTGTTCCAAGTATATCTCGAAGAGCGTAGGCGAGAAACAGCAACCTTGTTTAAGACCTTTATTTACTTGAAAGCCTTTGGTTAGTTTTGCTTTTATTTTAACTTTTGCCTTATTATTGCGGTATAACTCTTGGATGGCCTTAATTAGTTGTACGCTTATGTTTGTGTTTTCCAACGCTTTCCAAAGTAGATTTAGTGGTATACTATCATATGCCTTCTGCAAATCCACGTAAAGCAGATGCAGCTCTTGACCGTATGCCATTTTCTTTTCAATAACTTGGGTTATACAAAAGAGATGATCTAAAGTCGATCTACCCGCCTTGAAACCAGCATATTCTTCTGCCTCCATGTCTTTATATTCGCTCTCTACTTTATTTCTTATTATTTTACCGTATATTCTGCTTAGCGTACTAGTCACAGATATACCTCTATAATTGTCACATATATCTTTCCTTCCTTTTTTGTGTATTGTGGATATATATGACGTTTTCCACTCAGTTGGGACTACAGTTCCATTTAAATATTTTTGGAAAAGATTCCGTAATCTCCAAAACAGTTCTTCAGTGCCATATTTAATAAGTTCGGCTGGGATATTTCCGGGTCCGGCAGATTTACCGCTTTTTAAGGTTGTGCACACGTTTTTGACCTCAGAGATTGTGAGGGGTACTGGAGATCCCATCGTTCTAATTATATTGTCTCTTGCGTCTTCCTTGAATTCTGCTCTATCTTCAGTTAAAAGTTTTTTAAAATGCTCATCCCATTCTTTGTCTGGTATTGGTGAAATGATATCTCTGCATGTTTCTTTTTTAATCGATCTTATAGTTTTCCAGCTTTCGGTACTTCTCCTACCTCCTAAGTAAGAATCTATTTTCTGACACTTTTGCGTCCACGAATGATTTTTCTTATCACTGATCATTCTTCTCACCTTTGATTGCGCGATTTTGTATTCTTGTCTGCTTCTATCTGTCTTTTGGGATAAGTAGGTGTGATATAATTTCCTTTTTTCCTCTATTTCTCTCTCAATCTCAGCATCCCACCAGTATGGTTTTCTTCTTTTAGAAGTTTCTTCCACTAATCCTAGTGCTTCTTTTGCAGCTTGGTGGATGCTTAATGTAATACATTCGTATTCCTCATCTGGGGTTTCACCTGAACTTGTATTAAGTTTTTCGTTCAGTCTCTTTTTGTATAAGTTTTTTACGCTGTCATGTTCTAGGCTTAGTAGATTATATTTACAGTGATCAATTTCTTCAATCACTGTATCATCAAGATGTTGTTGATGCAGGCTTCGGCCTTGATAAGGAAAGAGAATTTTGGACTCCAGAAAATAGTGATCACTTCCGCATGTTGATCCACGCTTTGTTCTGACATCTTGAATTTTTAGTTTTGTCTTTTGTTTAGTGATAAGATAATCAATGACGGATTTCAGGTTTTGTGAGGGTTTGGTCCAGGTATATTTGTGTATTTCCTTATGTTGAAAAAAACCGTTTTGGATTTTTAGGTTTAATTGCTCACATACTGTAATTAGCCGGTTTCCATTGTCATTAACAAGATTTTCTCCATATTGGCCAACTGTCAGATCATTAACTCTGTTACCGGTTCTACTATTTAAATCTCCCAATATGACAATTTCTCTAGATGCACTTACTGCTGATATTTCATTGTGTATTTCTTCAAAAAAATTGTCTTTCACGGCTACATTTGCATCGTCGTTATACGCATAGATTCCAAAAATCGTAAGTCTCATTCCTTTTATTGTTATATTCATTTTAATTAGCCTTTCATTGACTGCTTCCCAGTTGGTGATAAATTTTCTAAATCTTTTGTTGACCAAAATAGATACTCCTTGTTGGGCATGTTTTTCTTTTGCCACTCCGCTATAGAAATGGTCATATTGTCCTAGGTTTTCAGATCCTTTTCCTTTCTTTTTCGTTTCTGTTAGTACAGCAAGGTCTACCTTCATTCTGCTGCACTCATGTACTATTTCATTCATTTTTCGATTCATTCCTTGTACGTTCCATGTACCAAAAATCATATTCCTGTTTCTTTGCTTGGTTCGTCTTAGGTTTTTCATTTCTTTCCGAGGCGTTTGATTGGGTTTTTTAACAGTGTACGTTTTTTCCGAGTATCAGAGAGTTAGTCTGATGCCCCAACCCCCAACCTGGAGGACCAGGTGATTTTTGATCGAGGTTTTCTTCCCCTAGCCTTTGACGATTCCAACGCCGGTACTACAAGGCAGTAGTCTTTTATACTATCCCTAAAAGAAAGGGTTGCCACCTACGCTATGATCACCGTACCGAGGAAGAATGTTGTCCGGTGCCTTATTTTTATCACCCAGCGGGATTTACGGACAAAACGGACTGAGAAAACTGCAAAATTTCTTGGTGTTATAATCGATTGTCAACTGTCTTGGAGCCAGCATATTGATCAGTATGCTCTAAACTTAACAAAAACTTTTATATAATAAGCTCCTTAAAAAATTATCTTACTAAAAATGCATTACTCGGCGTCTACTACGCTCTAGCTTTGTTGGCTAGCGATATTGCGAGGGTTCTTATTGCTCAGTAAAAAGTCCTTCGTCTGATGTTTTATCTACCCTATAATTCCAGTTGCAGAGAAATCTTTAAAAAGCATAAAATACTAACTGTGACATCAATTTATTTACTTAATATTTTAACATATATTCATAAAAATAAATCAAATTTTGCAATTAATGGAACCTATCATCAATATGCCACCAGAAATCGAAACAACTTTTGTATTCAAAGACATAATAATGAGTATTTTAAAAAGATATCAATTTTCGCTGGTCTACGCCTATATATTCCTTTTCCAGAGGAGCTAAAAAGTCTGTCCAGTAAAAAATTTAAATCCCAGTTAAAAGCATTTTTGAGCAATAATGCATTTTATTCTATAACAGAGTTCCAAGAAGCTATTGGCTGATATACCGAACGTTTTGGGTTGTGGTATCCCTGTCGTTTTCTTATTTTAGTGTTTTTTTGTGGTTTTTGTCATTTTATAAGTCTTATTATTGTTTGCTTTAAATCATTTTAAATAGTGATTTTTTTGACATTTTTTTTACCTAGCAATTTTTTTTTAATGTACTACATTTTGACTTGTTCCTTTCTACTGTATTGTGGTGCTCGGAATGAAATAAATATCTATCTATCTATTTATTTGCGTTTGCGGACATATTTTGTCAAAAAGACACTTAAATCAGGACCCTAAAGCTTTAGCCATAGTTTTTAATTTTTTAATGTATAAACATGTAATTTTGATACTTCCCTTCCGAAAAAAAAAATATCGTTTTCAGTGTATATAAGTTGCAAGTATCAGAAATGATTGATAACAAAATATTTTTTACTTTGATAAACTTGAGGGTGCAAACGTAAGTTGGGTTGAGTTGAGTGGTGAACCAGCCTAGGTTGGCTGGTTCACCACTTACACCACTCATTCGAGAAATACCCAATATTTTGAGATAAGAAATTGAAAAACGTAATTGTAAAGTTTATTGAAAGGAAATCAGTAAAAACGATGCATATAAAATATCTAATCACCTACCTTAGTTTTCATCTAGTTGCAGTCGTTTTGGTCGCTTGGAAGATAGGAAAAACGGGAAGATTGTAGCACTCACGGCGTTTCTTGCGCTTCTTCTCGGTTGCCCGATTGCGACTTCTTGCGGAGACTCGCGCGTGTCTCGGTGCGGGGATAAGTCATATGCATATACCCCGCGAAATTTGAAATGAAAAATAATATTAAAATATAAAAGTAGCCAAAAGCTGGCAAATAATTCTTGCACCAACATTATCCGGCCACCAAAACATGTGTGTTTTTAGTAAGGATACGAAAAAAAACTATATCTAAATACACAAATCGTGCAAGTATGCACGAAAACTTACCTTAATTCTAGTAAATTATAAAAAGAAAAAAAATTATATATAAAGAAAATAAAAAAATAAAAAATTTTGAGCAAAATTTCGAAAAATTTACTTGTGTTCTACCTCCGGCAGGGGCAGGACACATAACTTGACCACCGGTCTTCGATAAGTACCAGTGGCGGTTTTTACTGTCACGACGCGAGTAAGCCCATCAGCACCTGGATGTAGCGCTACAACACGTCCGAGTGACCACTGCATAGGTGGTTTTTGCTCATTCTTAATAACGAATAAAGTGTTAACTTTTATGTTATTGCATTTCTCAGTCCACTTAACACGTTGTTGAAGTGTGTTTAAATATTCTAAACGCCACTTTTTCCAAAAGTTTCAAGCTGACTTTGTCTTTGTACAAGCTGCCAGCGAGACAAAGTGTTAAGCTTGAGGTCGGAAAAATCAGGTTCTGGTATAGAACTTAAAGGCTCCAATGTTAGAAAATGACCTGGTGTCAGCGGAAGGAGGTCATTTGGATCTAGACTTTGAGCATAGAGAGGTCTACTATTGAGTAAAGCCTCAACTTGAAACAAGAAGGTAGTAAATTCCTCATATGTAAGTCGCTGCTCGCCTACAACAGGTTTGAGGTGAGCCTTGGTGGATTTTACTCCAGCCTCGGCTAAACCGTTTAAGTGAGGACTTCCAGGGCTAGAAAAGTGCCACGAAATGCTTAAGCTTTCACATGCTTCCTTTGAGTAGGTTTGAAGTAACCTATCTGCACCGACAAAGGCGGTACCGTTATCAGAATAAAGGTCACACCTTTATTCTAAGCAACTTCTTTGTTTTAAATTTTGAAATAAGATCTGAAAATACTGTACGTTGGACATGGCGGACAAGAACAAACATGGAATTCTGCAGTTCCTTTTAAGAGATTTTCGAAATTGGTCTAAGCGTGTAGGAAATGATTCGTTGTATTTTCGTGAGAGAAGAATGTTTATTTAAGAGAACATCGATCTCATATGGGTCTGACATGACCGTAAGAAATGTCTTGCGTTCTTCCAATTCATCACTGTCGCAAAGATCTGGACAATGAAAGCCATTAGACCATTCCTCTCGTGGAAGGCTTAGAAAGGGCGGACCTTTCCACCACATGTCATGGTGAACAAGTTGGTTAGGTGTAAGTCCACGAGAAGCACAATCCGCTGGGTTTTTAGCAGACGGAACATAGTGCCATACATGAGGGGGTAAAGTTTTTTGGATTTTGCAAACACGATTAGCGACGAATGTAACCCATCTATGGGGAGAATCAGATAACCAGCGTAAGACCACTTGTGAGTCAGACCACGCCCAAATTTCATTAAACACCAAAGTTTCAGCGTAACTTGCTTGAATGAAAGAGATAAGATCACACAGTAGGGTAGCGCCCAAGAGTTCCAGTCTTAGGAGACTAACCGTTTTAAGTGGTGCAACTTTAGATTTTGCCATAACAAGAAAAGTAAACAGCTCGCCAGAAGATGCTTCAATACGAAGGTAGACTGTGGCTGCATAACCAACAATTGAAGCGTCGGAAAATCCGTGTAATTCTATGCGAGTGGGTTTGTCTATTGTAAGACGTCTAGGTAAATGAAGATTAGAAAGTTCGGGAAGCTCCATGCGAAACTGATTTCAAGTATTTATGATATGAAGGGGCGGAAGAGAGTCCCACTCTATCTTTTCCTTCCATAAATCTTGCATCAGATGCTTGGCCAGTAAGGACACTGGAGAGCAGAAACCTAACGGATCAAATATTTTCATTATTTGAGAAAGGATTCCACGTTTAGTGCAAGGGTTATCGTCAGGTATAACAAGATATGTAAATGTATCTGTCACTGGATTCCATTGGAGACCAAGCACCTTGACAAAATTAGGCTCTGCTTTGTCGAAAGAAATAGACATTTGTGTGTCCGTCTCTGGAAATGATGAAATATGTTCTGGCTTGTTACTTGCCCATTTTTTGAGCTCGAAACCACCACGACGTAATAGTGAAATAAGTTTTTGCTGTAGATCTATGGCTGAAACTACGGAATTGTGGCCGCTTAAAACGTCATTGACGTAGACGTCTTTTAACAGAACTCTAGAAGCATTAGGAAAGTTTTTAGACTCTAATCTAGCCAATTCCTGTAGAGTACGTATAGCCAAGTAGGGTGATGATTTAAGACCATAGACAACAGTTCTGAGAGAGTAGGTTTGAATGGGATCGGTTCCAGAGAATCTCCATAAGATATTCTGATATCGTGTGTGCTCAGGTGTGACAAGAATTTGTCGAAACATTTTAACAACATCTGCAGTAAACACTACAGCATGATATCGGAATTTCAGAAGTATTTCGCGGAAATCAGATTTAAGTTTAGCACCTGCGCACAATGTATTATTTAAAGATAAACCCCTAGGACCCTTTTGTGAAGCATCAAAAACGCAGCGAATTTTTTCCCTATTGAAAACACTATGGTGGGGAATGAAATATGAACAGTCTAAGATTTCTTTGGAACTAGGTGTAGGGACTGGAATCATGTGATTTGATAATATGTATTCCTTCATGAAGTCTTTGTATGCTTCATAATGCACAGGGTCTTTAAGAAGTCGGAATTCGAGCGATTTAAACCTTTTTACAGCAATAGGATAAGTATCACCTAAAGTAGGCTCTGAGTTAACGAAAGGTAATGAAAATATGATTCTGCCTGATTCGTTGCGAAATACTGTGTCCGAAAAGATTTTTTCACATAGAATATCTTCAGGGCTGCTGTGAACTTTATGTGTTCTATTTCCCAAAATTTCTCTAAACAAACTTCTAAGGGCGGTTCTAAAGATATATAACAGCTAACGACTGTACTTGGCTTCGATTGAGTGGAAGCGTCTACCTTACCAATCAAGACATAACCGAAAACACTGTTAAAAGCGCTATCTTGCCCTTTTTGACCATGGATGACCATTTCTTAAAATCTGAGGAAATAATTCACAACCGAGTAAAATATCTATGGGGCTAGGTATGTTGAAAGTTTGGTCTGAAAGTTTAATGTTCCGAATATGATCCCATTGACTGGAATCTATAGAAACAGAGGGAATATTGGAACATAATTGAGGCAAGACTAAAGCCTCAAACTGAAAAGTAGGATCTATTCTTCCCTGCGGTCGAATAATGCAATTAGTTTTGCCTTTGGTAGTCGAAGATACCTTTTGATTTAGACCTTGAATGGAAATTGAAAATTGTTGCCTGGGGAGACCTAGTCTATTAAGGCATTTTTCCGAAATGAAATTGGCTTCAGATGCTGAATCCAGCAAAATCCGCACGGGTTGGTAATTTCCTCTAGAATCCAAAATGTCAGCTACCACTGTTGAGAGTAGAAAAGTAGATTGATTGGGAATAGTTGTGGCGTGACAATTGGTTGAGGAAGTACCTTGTGGAACAGAAAGAAAGTGTGGATTTTCCTGAGTACTAGTATTTATACCCTGCTGAACACGCGTATTGTTCTGACGGGGGTGGGGGCACAGTAAACTGTGGTGTTTAAGGCCACACCCTCTGCAGCTATAAGAAGAAGAACAATTCCTTGTTTGATGAGAAAATTGCATGCAATTTTCACATAAGTTAATTTTTCTTACATAAGAAAGTCTTTCTTCTGAATTTTTATTTAGGAAATTGGGACATCTGGCTAGGACATGATTGGACTGGCACAAATGACATTTGACATTTAAATTGAACGGTTTATTTGTTTGAATTGGATTATTTGAAACTGTAGTATTGAAAGATGAAGTTGATGTATTTTTAGGATAATTATTGTCACTAAAGTTCCACTGATTATTATTCAGGGGCTTAGCATGATTTGAACTAGAGGGGGGCTTACTAATTGAATGCATATGTTGGACAGACTCCAATGCTATACAGTGATTTTCGATAAAGCTGTACAAGTCAGTGTAAGAAGGAATGTCGACTTGGCTTTTCTCTCTGCTATAATATAGCTCAAACTCTGTGCGCAGCTTAACGTCCAACTTGGAAAGCAATTGATTAAATGTATGAAAGTTCCACTCTGTCGTAGGAGAACCGAGTTCGGTCAAAATGGCTAAGTTCTCGGAAAAGGTGTCTAACATAAAACGGAGCTCTTTCGCAGAACTGGTTTTCACCGAAACGGAATTCATAGCATTTAGAGCAGTCGTAGCTATGAGACGCTTATTTTGATATCTCTTGACTAGAACCTCATATGCAATATGATAATTGCTGTCAGATAACGGAATTGTTTTTACCAGACTAAGTGCTTCGTTAGTCACTGAACTACGTAAGTGCTGAAACTTTTCTATATCGCTCAAGTCGCTATCATGAATCATGACCTTATAGAGGTCAAACCAATGTTGCCAATTCTTATAGTTGCCGTCGAAACTAGCCAACTTGGGTAAAGGAAATGATCTAGAATTTGACCTAGGGCTATTGGCAGAAGTATTTAGTGAAACGAAATTAGTATTGCTGGCTCGAAAAATATCATAATAAATGCCACGACATTCATAAAAAAGTAAATCGAATCTTTTTCTTATGTTGTCCTGTTCATCAAAATCGAGTCCAAACTCCTCGAGGGATCCGATGATTTGGTTATGAGACGAGTAAAACTTTTGATGACATTCATCATTTTCCTCGTACCTAGATTTGAAAAGGAACTGGAACGAAGAGTCTGCCTTCGCCTGTTTCGCGACCTCATTCGATTCGGTTATTTGATTTACACAAATAGCACGCTTGTCTAGCAAGTATGTCTTTTTTGGTTTTGACATTTTGATATTGAAAATTACCTTTTATTAAAACCCAAAGATTTGTTCAAACTTCTGAAACGCTTTAAAAATCCAATTTTAGTTTATAGAATGAAAGAAAAATTAATTAATAAAAATTTAATTAAATTAAAGAATTTTTAATTTATTTTAATTATTTATTAATTAGTAATTAGTAAATTTAATTTAAGGATGTTTATACTAACTATCCTCTGATATTACCAACACTAGTAAAGAAAAAAAGTTTTGTGTTCAATGAGTCTCGATCCCATGCCCTGCGGATCACGAGTCGAGCGCTATATACCCTATGCTATACGGGCTCTTTACAAAACTACCGGAGTCCGCGATTAAGTATGAACCAATGCCTATGCCGGCAGTGTAACCCAAGTCAAGTAATTCAAACAGCGCGCGCGTGGCAGCTTACAATACTGTATTGGTAGACTATACCTTTTAATTCCTTAGGTATATTCGATATTCGATATATAACTCACCCGAGTTGATATTTTTAATACACGTGACTTAAGAAAATACGAAAAATCTCGCCAAAAACGGAAAATTTTGGAAATTTGTAAGTTTGAAAAGTTACAGGATAACTGCTGAAAATGTAAATTGAAAGGAACCGGTTAGAAGGACCATCCAATGAGGGTGCAAACGTAAGTTGGGTTGAGTTTAGGTTGGCTGGTTCACTACTTACACCACTCATTCGAGAAATACCCAATATTTTGAGATAAGAAATTGAAAAACGTAATTGTAAAGTTTATTGAAAGGAAATCAGTAAAAACGATGCATATAAAATATCTAAAGTGCACCTACCTTAGTTTTCATCTAGTTGCAGTCGTTTTGGTCGCTTGGAAGATAGGAAAAACGGGAAGATTGTAGCACTCATGGCGTTTCTTGTGCTTCTTCTCGGTTTCCCGATTGCGACTCCTCGCGCAGACTCGCGCGTGTTTCGGTGCGGGGATAAGTCATATGCATATACCCCGCGAAATTTGAAATGAAAAATAATATTAAAATATAACAGTAGCCAAAAGCTGACAAATAATTCTTACACCAACAATACTAATGTTTATTCTTAATTGTGGTTAAGTATAATATGTCTTGTTAATAAATTGTGTATTCTTTTTTTTTTTTTTTTTTTTTATTTGTCAAACACACTGTGTTTTTTTTTTATTACAATCTAGTCAGTAAGACTAATTAGCAATTTTGTTTTAACTTAATTTACTAGAAAAGTCAGATTTAAACTTAGGGTTCACTCAACAGTTCTCCCCGCTTTGTTTAGTCTGTAACTCACAATTGTGTTGTGTTTATAGCATTATTTTGTTTTATGTGTAATTCACTTAGTTTACTAGCTCAAACGGCTTCACTCTTTTTAGTCGTCGAACTAGCATAGTATTGTCTAGAAGCTGAATTGCTTCCACATTCACATGCCGATGGAGTCTATCTTCATGGCTTTTTGCGTACTTTTTTATAGTCTCTGCTACAGTTTCGATTTTTAGATCTCGATGAAGGTCACTATTTCGAACGTACCAAGGTGCATTCACAATGTTTCTTAATACTTTATTTTGAAATCTCTGTACAACTAGAATGTTACTCTCTTTAGCACAACCCCATAGTTGAATACCATATGTCCATACTGGTTTCAGTATTTGTCTATAAAGCAGTAACTTATTATGAATTGTTAAATTGGACTTCCTTCCAATTAGCCAGTTCATTTTTCTATACCTTATCTCAAGTTCTTCTTTTTTTTTCTTAACATGTGCTTTCCAGCGCAATTTGGTATCAAGTGTCATACCTAGATATTTTGCCTGATTCGAATATGGTACTGGAATGTTGTTAATTGTTATTTGTATGTGATTTATATTTTTGTTTGTAAAATCAACATGAATTGATTTGGTTTCATTTAATTTTATTCGCCACTTTGTGGTCCAACTGTGAATTTGGGTGACTGCATCCTGAAGTTTCTCTATGCATTTTTCAATAGATTTTTCTACCGTCAATAAACCAGTATCATCGGCAAATGTTGCTAAGTGACAATTTTCTGGCTTTGGGATATCACAAGTGAATAATAAGTATAGATAAGGGCCTAGTACGCTACCCTGGGGCACGCCTGCTTGAATTTCTCTTAAATTTGAGTATGAGTCTTCCTGTTTTACTCTAAAATGTCTATCAGATATGTATGATTCCAAAATATCCGAATACTGTTTTGGCAGAAACCTTTTTAGTTTAAAATTAAGGCCTTCATGCCACACTTTGTCAAATGCTTGTGCTACATCTAGAAAAACTGCAGAACAAACGTTTCCCTCTTCTAGTGCTTTTTCTATTATATTAGTAATTCTGTGTACTTGATCTATCGTGGAATGCTTGTCTCGAAAACCAAATTGATGAGATGGAATAATTTCTTGTCTTTCTATGATGGGTTTTATTCTTTTAAGCAATAATTTTTCATAGAGCTTGGATATAATTGGCAGCAAAGATATTGGCCTGTAAGATGACACGTCATGGAGTGGTTTTCCCGGTTTTGGAATCATGATAACTTCTGCAACTTTCCACAGTTTAGGTACGTACCTAAGCCTAAAAGACGCATTAATTAGGTTGCATAGTTTTACGATAGCTTTTCTGGGGAGTTGTTTTATGACTACCCCGTTAATAAGATCATACCCTGGGGCTTTTTTCGAATTAATATTTTTGATTTCTGTTAATATTTCTTTTGGTGATGTAAGCTTAATATGGTCCTCGATTTGATGGGGTTCATTTAAATGAAAGTGTTCATCTGGTGCTTCGTGGGGCTGAAATGTTTTTTCTAAATGACTTGCAAAAATATCTGCTTTTTCTTCGTTACTCCTTGCCCACTGGTTGTTAGGTTTTCGTATGGGTGGAATTTGGATAATTGGTCTTTTAAAATCTTTGGTTGCTTTCCAAAGGGAATAGTCGGTATTTTTATCATCTGTAAGCTCATTAAGAAAATGGTTTATAGATTCATTTTTTATTACTAGAATTTCTCGCCTAATGCGCTGCGTCATGTTGTTGAGATTTGTTTTGTCCCGAGGATCACGGCTTTGTTGCCACTTTCTTCTTAGTTTCCTTTTTTCCAATATAAGGTCTCTAATTTCCTTTGGATAGTTTTTTCCCTTAAAAATTCTCTTTGGTTTTGGACTGTTTTCCCAAGCTGCTTGTTGAATATTTGTAACAAAATAATCAACTTCTTTATCGATTTGTTCTGGCGTTTGCAATGGTACTGATAGGTTTATTTTTTCTGACAGACTTTGTTTAAAACTAATCCAGTCAGTCAGTTTATTAACTAGTGAGATATTTGCTTCTTTCTTTATTATGTTTTTGCTAAGAGTTAGAATAATAGGTGAATGATCTGAGTGTAAATCAAAACTTTCTTCTATATCTACAAAACTTAAAGATATATTTTTTACTATAAAAAAATCAATTAGATCTGGAATTTTTCCTGGATCTGTTGGATAGTATGTGGGCTTACCAGTTGATATCGGCTCACATTGATATTCACTAATAGCTTGCAAAAGTTCTTTTCCTTTAGAGTTCGTCAGTCTAGATCCCCAGTAGGTATTTTTTGCATTAAAGTCACCTCCAATTATAAAACGGTTTCCTAATTTTCTGAGAAAATTAAGATATTGATTTTTCTTTAGTAAGTGCCTTGGTGGTATATAGACAGCACTTATGACTAATGTATATGTTTTGGTTTTTACACTTACTAATGTAGCTTGAATCTCTATGGTTTTATATCCCATCTCCTCACAGTGTGATATATTTTCTTTAATTATTACAGCACTTCCCCCATGTGCAGTATTGCTAGGGTGAGTTGTATGATACACTTTATAACCTTTAAATTTAATGTGAGACTGGTTAGTGAAATGCGTTTCTGACACAAGACAGACGTCAATTTTTTCTATGTCTAGAATAACTTGCAAGTCTTGCTGATGTTGCAAGAGACCATTGGCATTCCAAGCTAGGATTCTAAGATTACTGACCATTTTGAGGCATATTGGTAGCTCCGTTATTGCTACTTTCTAGTTTAGTTAATCGCTCATCAAGTTTGTTCAATTTCTCCAAAATTAATTGTAGTGTTTGTTCCATAGTATTTTGACTACTGATATTAATATCAGGTATAGTAGCTGTTGCTGCTACTTGGCTGTATGTCCTTGTCACAGAGTTTTGTGTGACTGTGTTTCTTGTCTGTTGGTTTTGTCTATTTGTACTCACGTTTGGTATGAGATTCGGTTTCTTAGGTTTATTTTTCAATTTTTGTATTTCCTCAGCAACAAGGCATCCTCTGTAGTTAGCAGGATGCTTGCCTCCACAGTGGATGCATTTTGGCTCAGATTCTTTTGGTTTGGGGCATTCTACAGTAAGATGTTTCCCCGTGCATTTTACGCAACGTGGTTCTTTAGCGCAATATTTTTGCGTGTGTCCATAAGATTGGCATCTTTTGCATTGAGGGACTAACTTTGAGGTTTTTAGTGCTTTTATTTCCACTTCAATCCCAAGGATACTGGAAATTTCAAAAATTTTGTTGATATCTTCATCGTGGCTGAATGTGAGCATAAACATGTTAAGAGGTTGTCTTGTTCTCCATTTAAGTTTGTTGCTGGCCTCCAGTGCCTTAAAACCTTTTTTTTGTAGATCAGCTACAATTTTTTGTGGGTCACATGAGAAGTGTAGCCTATTCGCTATTACTCTAATTGGCCTTATTTGTTTGTTTTCGTATGAGTGCCATTGATGCTTTATTTCATTAAGCATTTTAGTAACCAGCCGATAGCTGTCTGCGTCTTGTACATTTATTTTAATATTTTCGTTATTTAAAACTTTTATTTTAACTCCTTGTATGATATTTAACTTTTCATAAATATCATTAAAATTATTTACGCCATTTACCATAATCGGTGGAGGTAATGGAGCTTTTTTAACCTTAGTTGGGGGTTCTTCATTTTGTGTTTTATTGGAGGGCTCTCCAGTGCCCGAGCTTTGTTGTGGTGGTGAGAGTGAAGTATCCATTCGACGTTTTTTCCAACCTTTTCCTTTTTGTCTGATCCACTCAGTTTCTCTTGCCAGATCGTCCTCATCAGTAATGTAGTCCATGTCAGACTCTTCTTTTTTAGTGACTTTTGTCTCTAAATCTGCAAATTTTCTTTGCATACTTTCCAGTTGACTTCGGAGATAATCCACTTGTACACTAAGTGAATTTTTTTCGTTTTGGGATTTTTTCCATTCGCTATATAAAACTTCTTCATTTTGTGTTCTAGCATGGCTATCCTGAAATAATTCGGCATTATCCATTTTTTCTTGATTTTGTTTGGGCTTTTCGCTAATTTTTAAAACAAGTTTCACACTTTTTTTGCTTTTAAACATGATATATTATTTATAATACACATTGTATATAGATTCTCAACACAGGTATCTCGCGCGCGATGTTTTTTGTAAACAAAACAAACTCCGACTTTGACCTCGTTAGCACTATCATGCAGGTACGATGCAATATAACCGTACGGAACTGCGATCGATTGAATACTGTGTATTCTGAAACATATTATATTTAGCAAATTGTTATATATTATATTCAACAATTACATTTGTTTATTTTTTAAATATGCCAACATTCAATAAAAATATTAACTTTCATAAGGCTGAATTAACTTTTTATTTACAGTTAGTTAGCTTCCTATAAACAAAAACTGAAATAAAATTTCATTGATATTAAAAATATTTGGTGTTTTCTTGATTAATGACTGAATGACTTTTGACCGCTTTCTCACCTAGCCAAATCCATATACATAATATTCCAATACCCACGGTGACTGCCCATTCATGATGCAAACCTAAGGGCCTTGGGGTCTTTAAGCAAAAAAGACCTGATTGGTTGCTTTGCATATTATTTCCATATAGTACGTATTATTGCAATACCTACGGTACCTTACGATGCAGAATGCAAACATATTTGAAATAGCAATATCAATGGGTATAAGTCTATCCTCTTTGCGATCCTTAAGATAAAATGTCCTGATTGCTTATACTTTTACGCATGAATATTATTTTATTCTTGTAATCGTTACGTCAAATCATCGGCGTACAGTTGACAAAAACTCTATCTATGTAAATTTGGTATCTGTGCATTTTTCGTACCTTTATTTCTGAATGTTTGCATCAAACGCCAACCATTGTGTAAATAGGTAAAAGGGAGTATTGAAATATTACGTATATGGCCAAATCATTGTGCGATGCCGACGCACAATGGGTTATATGAGAGGACTAGCGCGACACTCAATTTTAACTCAGTTTTAACCCACTTCTAGATATCGGCTCAACTTCAAATTTGGTACACACTTAAAGTTCCGATGAAAATACAATATACTGATATTATGAAGTTCACAGCTCCCCCCACTTTTGAAATGCTGGAGGGGGGGCTACTATCTAAGTATGTCCGATATCGTTCAAAATTGGTATGCAGGAACTTTTGGGGATGGGATCAAGAATTTTTAATTAGATTTTTAAAATTGTGAAAGTAACGCCCCCCTCCCCTTGGACAATTTTGACCATCTTGTACATATCCGATCAACATCAAAATTGTTGTGGACTTATAGTTATTAAAAGTTACAGTTCCAATACAATACAATATTATAATGCTTTAAAGTTGACAACCCCTCACCCCTTTGAAGAGGGTGGAAGGGGACCATCTAAGTATGTCCGATTTTGTTCAAAATTGGTATGTAGGGACTTTTGGGGATAGGGATCACGAATTTTTAATTATATTTTTAAAATTGTGAAATTAACGCCGCCCTTGTTCCTCTTGTAAGTTAATTTTGACCAACTTGTACATATCCGATCAACATCAAATTTGGTATGGACTTATAGTTACAGCGACAATACAATATTATAAAGCTCTAAAGTTGGAAACTCTCCACCTTTAAGGATAGTGGAGGGGTTTTTGGGGTTTAGGATCATGCACCATATTTTTTCTTATTTAATAAGCTTTCGAACAAGTTTTCACAAGTTGGGTCTACCAGTTGCAAAAGAGGTTGGATGTTACTAACTTTTTACTTAAGTTTTTTAATTAAATTATAAATTTTACTTAAAAGGATATTTTTTATTTTCTAAAAATGGCAATAAAGTAAAGGTTAGCTTTTTTTAATATTTGACAGGTGTCAACAAAAAGTAGTTTATCGTTTTTCTTTTTTGATAAGCTTTCGAGCAAGGTGCCACAAGTGGGGTTATCTAATTTTAAAAAAAAAGTTTTATGCGACTAGACCCCTTTGCAGGAGGTCTATTCAAAAAAATTTCAAACAGAAATATTGCTCGTTAAAAATCTTAGTCGAAGTACTTATGGATTTTATAGAATAATCTAAATGCAATCCGCTGTCGAATTTATTCCATTTGGCTGATACACTGATTGTATAAAGACCACGTACATGGCAGTGTTTAGAGCTAACCCCAAAAAACAGGGGCAGCAAATTTTTTACTGGTGGAGATTTTACTAAGCCTTGCTAAGCTTGTTTCTGCAGGCTTTACAAAGAAAAATAGAGACGAAAATAAACGTATTATATTTCAAAAAAATTTAACCATAAAAAGGGTTTTGGAATTAGGAAATTACTAGTAGTTATAAAAGTGCAGTTACTGCTTATGCCCACTTCATACCTATATACCCAAAAAGTGCTGTTTGTATTGTCTTTTTTTTTATTTAAAAATACTGTAAAAATACTCTGCTAATATATGGGTACCTAAGCTCACACTAGGTACTATAGTTTTAGTGTTCGTGTGAGCTAATATAACTAAAATCTGAAATATATTGAAATCTACCCCCACCCTTTTTTTTAACTAAATGTATTTTGTTTAACTTCAGCACAATTACCTTTCATTTGATATCACACACGCCATATTTTCACAGAAACTCTAATTTTTGAAATCTACCCCCACCCTTTTATTTGGCTTGTGATCGATGGATTTCGTTCATTTTTAAATGGGACCATTCCGACCCGAGACCCAGCCTAGGTACCAAATTTGATTAAAATCGGGCAAGCGGTTTTTGAGTTATGCGCGTTGGTCGTTACAGACAGACATACACACAGACAGACATACAGACAGACAGACAGACGGCGCAACAAAAAAGTTTTAAAATCATCTGATACGCAAAGATATATAAAAAATTTTAAAATCGGAGCAACTTTTTTTTTCGAAAAAATTAGGATCACCATAGCTCACACTACTATAGTATAGTAGTGTGAGCGAATACATAAAGTTTTCTCCCAAAATATTTTTCAATTTTGGGGCTCTGTTACAGAGAAATACATTAAGACTTTTTTATCAGTTGCATTTTTTTTATTAACTGGACTATCTGCAATCCATTTGGGTGGGTTTGGTTATCATAATTTAAAAAATATATACAAGGTTAATGTCGTGCTAGCTCCGCCATGTAACCCATTGTGCGACGTTCAAGTGTATTTACTGGTGCACGGTTGTTTTGCAGTTTTAAAAGGAAACCGTTGTGTAAGACTTTGTCAATTGCTTTGTGTATATTAAAGGCTACGCTCATATGAACCTTATTTTGTTCACCAATTTGACTTTAGGGACTTATTGCAATAAAGCCAGGCACTAATTGTGCCGGGCACTATTCTGACAGTTTCGCATTATAAGAACAGCTGTCTTCTTTCAAAATTAGGCCTTTGTGTATTATAAGAGCCAGAATTAAATGTTCCACCACAATTAATGGAAAATAAACGACTGGATTTATAAATTCGACTTTGGTATGTCAATTTGAAAAGATCAACTGTCACTTTTTAATGTGAATAGTCAGAATAGTACGCGGCACAATTACTGTTTGGCTTTATTGCAATAAGTCCCTATTATCTAGAGAAAACTTTGATGTCATTTTCCCAAAAGCGCTCCTTGCCAAATTACTAGATTTTGGCATTGTATGGCAGAGCTCCCATTCACTTCAGTGCACTACTGTGGGAATGGCTACCGGTACGTGTAAGTTACACAATTACGTTCGCCGAGAAAAAATCCACCAGGTGTGGAAGCAGCAAAAATTCTATTTACTAATAACATTTCGTTTTGTTAAAATTACAGACGCTTTCATTTCCAATTTACACCACCGACTCAGACATACGCTAGCTTATTATCATGGTGCAGAAGGCTTGCCCTTTCATAGAAATATATCGAAGGTAATTGCACTAGTGCATTAAAATAAAAAATCTATCTATACTCCGATGGCTTTCTCGTAAAATGCGAAAACAAACATTTGCAATTTCTAGAAAAACACGTTGATTGTAAACATTATTTGATTGATTATTATGATGCAGAAGTGTAATTTATTAAAACATTTTCCAAATAATAAGAGAAACAACAGCAAACTAATTTACCCACATAGCACAATCACGTGTTTAACAAACGTTTATTTCATGAATGAAAACAAGCTTAATACTAGATCATTCATTAACGTTATAAAAAAAACCTTGCTAAAAACGGCGTTGTAATAACGCCTTTAACAATTCAAAACAGCAATGTTTTTACGTTATTTTCAAGTGAATTCTTAGTATATTTTTATCAACGTCAAAATCACATTAGGTTCTCGCCTTTTCTACACGAATTTTAAAATGCGACTTACATGGCTTTTTTACCAAATATTTTTGAGATTTTACTAGAAGCAGCGCCACCTATTGGCGACATTTTTCACTTCGATGAAATCTGTCTGGGAGTGTTTTGACCTCTAAACTCCAAAAACCAGTTAATGAACTGATCCCTAATCCTTTACGATCACGACGCATAAGTTATTACCCTGAGAAAGACACAATAATATTGCGTAAAAGCCTTTACTGTTGAAGAATCTTGTTTAGGTTTTAAAGAAAACATAATGTATGTATAGAGATTTTGTCTTGCCTTGAGCGCCATCTTTTAAAATTGTCTCGAGGTTTTGTAGTCTTACACTTTTAGAACTTCCTTTCACGTCACGTTTAAGTTGAAAAAAAGTTATTAAAAAAAGCGTTACAAAAAAAGACTCAAAAAGTTATTACTTTTAACAAGTCTTTATCTAGAGGGTCTTTAGAAGGCTTTTGCGCTTTTTTTTATTAAAAAACATATAGAGAAAAAACGTGACAAAATAATACGCAAAAAGTTAGTAGGTTTAAGAAGCCTTAATCTGGTGGAGGACTTTTCAAGTGTGAATTTGGCACATAAAAATGAGGGTAAAAAAGACGTTATATGCACAGCACCAGAAACTTCAACACCAATTAAAATTTTATAACTTGATTCCTCTTTGTTTTTAAGTTATCTTTAAGCATGTAGATTTAACAAAACAAATATTACTTATGACGTTGTTTTCTAGTAAAAAAATAGCTTTATTATTTTTTTTCACGTTAATTTAACGTTGATGTGATTTTTGTGCTATGTGGCTAGTGGTAACCATATTTTATTTAAGAAACAAATGCCAAACACTTTAAACAACCTGGTATAATACTGTATAATTAACGTTGTAATCTTTTTTGTCAGCAAACATTAATAGAATTGTTTAGCGAGCAATTCTGAGAAAAAATGTCTATATAACCCTTCCTATTTTCCCATGGGTTCAGTCGCAAAATGCAAAAAAACTTATGAATTCGAGGAATTTTTTTTCTTGATAATGCATAAATATAAAAAATAGTATGACATCTCTAAATATGGAAAATATCTCTGGCAAAATTGTCGAAAATTAAATATTTCATTTTTTTACAATTTTGCCAGAGATATTTCCTATACTTAGAGATTGGTCAGAGTATTTTTTATACTTAGCTTAAGTGTAGCTGTCACTAATAAACATATATTCATTACTAAGAAAAAGAGTTCCTCGAATTTATAACATTTTGTCGCCTGCCTAAACCCATCGAAACCTCCCTCCCCTCCCAGTGGCGGATCCAGGATTTCCAGGGGGGAGGAGCCAAAGTGGCAGCAAATATTTTTTATTAGTGGTTTTTGATAGATCTGGGGTGTGAAATTTAATATCTAAAAGAGATTTATGGCGCCTATTTTTTTTTTAATTAAGTAGAATTAGTTTAATTAAGTGATGCTGCTAGACTTAAAAATAAGTTATATTCTGTCTGGGAGGGGGTGGCGGTCCCCTCTGCCCCCACCCCCCTTGGATCCGTCACTGCCCCCCCTATTTATAAAACAAATTTTGCTTAGAATTGACCAAGTAACAGTTTTATCGATGTTTGCTGACACAGAAAATAAGTTCCCAAAATCTTCACGGCTTCCCCTGCTACTTTATCTTTTAAAAAAAAACGTAGATTATAATTTTGTTTAAAACTTACGTGAATTGAGCAGATTCTTTAAATCTCTTTGTGCCTGGGATACAGTGATCAAATAGTATATCGCTATAATCATTTTTAACTCTGTAATAGTTTTCTATAAATCTTTTTCCTGCCTCAAAATTTGCCTTGTTATTTAAAATAAATCCGTTAAGAAGAGCAGTTTCTAAAAACAAGAAATTAATTTATAACTATTCTAAACCATTTTGGACAAATGTATATTTTTAACTAAAAGTGTTTATGCATAGTTTTTTTGCTTATCGTACTAAAAACCTAAATAATTTTAAAAATATTTAAAAAGAATTACATGAAAAAATTTCCTACTAAAAATAGAGAGACAAAAATAACTTAAAAATCAAAGGTAAATGCTGCGGACCTTCCAATTTGTGAACCGATATGTATTAAATTTGCAAAAAAATCACACGCAAAAGCATATCGTCAGATAGGTCGCTTCGTGTGATTTTTTCTAAAGTTGAACTATTTATAATAAAGATATGCCACTTCGTCAGACAAAAGAGTTGCATGAGAACAGTTAGACCTCAAAATATTTCAATTTTCGTAATTTTGTTAGTTAGGTCCCGCCCTGAGAAAGGCCACGATATATCAGTTATATGTTTTATGGTTAGGAGCAGTCGCTAACTTTGGCTATCCCGTCATGGGTAGGTATAGTATTAAAGTGCGTTTAGTCTTGAGCCCGCAATTACTTATCCACTGCAAATGCTCTTTTAAACGCAACTAGGTTGCCAACTTTGTACCGACTTTGTGGCTCATATCACACTGAAAGCTTGAAATTTCTCAGGTTTTTCTATTTTTTTAAATTGAGCTTCTTGGCCGATGCTATGACCTGCCAGAATCCCACTTTTTCAAGAAGAATATGATGTAATGGGTTTTATATCAGCTATCTAAAAACACGTTAGTTAAACGTTATTTATTGTGTTAAATTTTTTTGTGTGTGTTTTTTTACTTACCATGATCTTTAGGCAAATGCTCACTTTGATCAATAAACTCAATTCCTTTTCTTTGTAACTCATAAAAATCATCAAGTGTTATTCCAAATTCAGCGCAAATATGATGCTTTTCTTCTTCCGTTGTTTCTAATAGGCTCTGCCATTTTAAAATTTCTGACATTTTTCTCATATATTAAAAAGAAAGATAATGATAAAATTCTGCTCCGTTTCCTATTGATAAAAAACTAAAAAGGGACCCTTTTTAATTAACAAAATGAATGGTTTTGTTTCTCCTTTTAAATCTGTTATTTGTTTCAGTATTGGAAGGTTTGTAAATGAAATGATTTTAGAATATATTTTCATTATTAAGTTTTATGATAATTCCATAATATCTTTACTAAAAACAAGTTATAATTTTTAATCAATAAAGTAACTATAGCGGCCGTTTAACCCTTAACCATACACAAGAATATGTTTTACCATACACATTGGCAGTCAAACTGACTCCTTAACTCGTAATACAATACACAATTATTTCAAAGAAAGAAAACTTAATGTAATAAAAACAATATAATATTTGTACAGAAAAAAATAAAGTAATAAAAACAAAATTTCGGACTTCCATTGTCCATTTATTTTAAACACGTCGTTTCGGTTAGTAAGTATCTCTAACCGTTTTCAAGTGTAAACTAAACAATACAGTCTACAGGCTACTATTTATCTTACTTGGTGTGTAGTCGGGTGTGACTGCCCCGTTTTTATTCCTAGGATGCTTGTTTTTCTTTCCATCTGATTGATAAGTCCGTGCTTGGTTGACTGAAAACTTCTTTTTACTGCATTATAAACGCAGCTTCAATAAGCTTTCGTTTTCGCCAATGCGACTTCTTATGCAAAACTTTAGCTTTAGACCATTGAATCCTGTGATTATTTGACCATTCATGAACCGCTAAACTAGATATTTCGATATCCCCTAATTGGTTACTTTTAGATGTGCATTTACTCTAACCTGAAGAGACCTTTTCGTTTCACGTACATGCGATTCGGAAAATACCTTTTTCTGGTTTTGTTTTAGTTACAAATCTCCTTATCGTATTTCCCGATCTTACGTTTCCTGAAATCCCTTGAACATATGGAATGGTGATAACAGCCAACGGATTATTATTTTGAAAATTTGCTACATTTGGTTTGCTTTTAGTTTTAAGTTGAGCTTATTAAATTCTCGAAATAACCATTCTGTTGTAAGTCCATTTTAATGTTGTTAATTTCTGTGGTTAACTCTTCATTATTACGACAAATATTTACTGCTCTTAAATACAAACTTCTTATAACTCCTTGTTTTGTAGCAACAGAATAATTGGACTAAAATTTAGGTACTGTCCTGTGTGTGTAGGTTTCCTATATACAGTGGTTTAAATGTTATTGTGTATCCGTTTGACAAGAACATCCAAAACAGGTAAGGCCGTTGGTGCAGTTCGTGATCATTTTCCGGCTATATAATAAATGTGTCATCCCTGTATTGTATCCATAGTTTTGGCTTGACTCTTGCTGTTTAGATCGCATGGTTCTCGAACCACTCCGTGTAGATGTTTGCTACCACTGGCGAAAGAGATCTTCCACTTGAAAGTAAGAGTTACGAAGACAGAGCTTTAACAGATCCATCACTCCCTCCACCGATAGCGTTGTTCTCTCGTGAAGTGTATTATCAGTTTGTGATTTGTTTTTAATGATACTGAGTGACTCATTAATTGGACGTTGGTGTAAATACTTTTTATGATATGATGAGTTCAGAAAATCCCTCAAATAATAGGGAATATATTTATCAAATCCCGTGTGTGTGTGGTAAATGGTGAAACCAAACGCCCTTTTCAGGCAGCGGCGTAGCGTGCCTTAAGGGGCAGTGGGGTCGAAAACGCCCATAACAAAATTTGCGTCCAAAAAAAAAAACAAAGAAAAGGTCACCATGTCTTTAGTTTACTCTCTTTTGTCTAAGACAGCCAATTTGCCGCCTTAATTTACCTTTGCCGGCCCTGCTACTTAATAAAGCGTAGAGCACCCATGGGGCGCCAGTACCCTCGGGGGGGGGGGGGCGTTTGCAAATCCCTCACGCCCCCCACGCTACGCCACGGTTTTTAGGTTAGAGTAAAGAGTAACATCTAAAAAGTACCCAATTAGGGGAAAAAAAAAGTTGCATGGTCAAATGATCACAGGATTCAATGATCTGAAGCTAAAGTTTGGCATAAGGGGTCGCATTGGCGAAAACGAAAGTTTATAAAGTTGCGTTTATAATGCAGAATAAAGAAGTTTTCAGCAAACATGCGTTTAAGGTTAAAAAGGGGGCGGGCCGTCACACCTGACTGCACACCTCGTAGTATAAGTAGTAGCCTGTAGACGGGACTGTTTAGTTTACACTTGAAAACGGTTAGGGATGTTTACTAACCGAAACGTCGTATTTAAAATAAATTAAGACAATGGAAGTCCGAAATTTTGATCCTACTCAATCATTGTCTACAAGTTTCAAACAAAAAGGAAATAATATTTAGTTGCAAACGGGACAAACTGTAGATGAGCATAAGCACATGGAAGTCAATTTTTCTCAATTGTGCTCCTAACCAGGTGGCGGAACAAAGATCGAATACAAAAGATCGAAAAACAAAAGATCGAAATACAAAAGGTCGAAAAGACAAAAGATCGAAAAACAAAAGATCAAAAATGCAAAAGATCGAAAATACAAAAGATCGAAAAACAAAAGATCGATAGACAAAAGATCAAAATATTGCTATTACATAGTTTTTGTTTAACTCTCCTTGTTTCTGTTCCGGGATCCTAGAGGGTGTGTAACTAAACCGAACCGAACCGGTTCAACTATGGGGTCTCTTTCTAACATATTTTTTAATTCGGTTCTGTTCGGTTGGGTTCGGTTCGGTTCGGTTCGATTCGATTAGATTCGATTCGATTCGATTCGATTCGATTCGATTCGATTCGATTCGATTAGATTAGATTCGATTCGATTCGATTCGATTCGATTCGATTCGATTCGATTCGATTCGATTCGATTCGATTCGATTCGATTTGATTCGATTCGATTCGATTCGATTCGGTTCAGTTCGGTTCGGTTACACACCCTCTAGGATCGCGGGAAAGAAATCAGGAAAGTTTTTTTTTAAATAAGATTGAAAAAGAGACTGATCGAAAGACAAAAGATCGAAAGTACAAAAGATCAAAATAGCGCGTTTCAAAATATCGCTATTCCATAGTTAAATAAAAAAGCTTTCCTGATTTCTTTTCCGGAATCCTAGAAGGTGTGTAACTAAACCGAACCGAACCGAACCGGTTTGACTATGAGTTCTCTTTCTAACATATTTTTTCGGTTCGGTTCGGTTTAGTTATACACCCTCTAGCCCACTAAGCACAAAATCGTAAAAAACCTTAAATAAATGTTGAATTTTTTTTTTCTAACACAAATTTATGTTAAAATTAAGTCAACTTTTGACATTAAAAAAACATGTAGAAAATCCTAACGAAAATTTCATGTAAAAGCATTACCAAAAATATATTTCTTAATAACGTTAAGAAACCAGCATTAAAAAAACCATAATTTCACTAACATTAAAAATAACACCATCAATAATATGGTTATTTTTATAATGTTTTTCCTAGATCTCACTTCTAACGTTAATTTAAGATAGATGAAGCTAATAAATGTTTTGTTTTTTAAACATTCATTTTGCGTTGCCAGCATTTACACCGATCGCTGAAAACATTATCCCAGGAAACAAGGCGTTCACAGTGGTCGATGGTGGTTACCTTATTATTATATTTTATAGTTTATACATAGTCTTATGGGTCCTAACAATATATAAAAAAATCGTAAATACAGTCCCGTTTGCGATGTTTGCCTTTTTAAATGTCTTAAATGACTGGTCTACATCGCCATTTTTAGTAGTTGCGTTTCGCTGCGAGTTGCTTCGAGTCGGTAGCAGATACGCTTTGTGTAATTTTGGTTAAAATATTTGCCTTTTGTGAAAACAAACATGGCAAATTAAAAGCACAATCATTAATATTGAGAGTGAATACATATTTAGATCGGAATATTACTCCAGTTGTGTGGGAAATATGGTATAGTTAAAGAACAACAAATATGTATGCAGTGATCTAACTGAAGCACTACAAAATAAGGTAAGATAGTAAACAAAAGAAAAAAATGGTTTTGTATGAAATATCGCATATATAACTGTCTGGTTACCTATAACGTTAGGTTATAGGTAACCAGACAGGGAATGCGACAATTCACCGCGGACGATTAGCCGCCGGACCTTAAGCCGCGTATTCATTTGAGGCAGAATTCGCAAGCCTCGCAGCGGGACCAAACGAATGCTTCGTTTGCATTCATGCTAAAGTGAATACGCGCCTTGAAATTGTTTGACTTGTATTCACTTGAGCATAAATTGTTTGGCCTCGTAGCAAAGCACTTACTACAAAATTATTGTTTACATAGAACTTTAAATTTTATTTTAAGAAGCTACGGATCCAAATTTCCTTTCCTGAGTGTCGAGTTCACGAAAACCTCAATTGCTGCCCTGAGTTTCCAAAATAGAAGAATTTTATTTACGTTATTTAAGTTACATTATCTTTAGAGATATATGAAAAAAATATATTTTTTCATTGTTAAAAAACATTTATTTTCCAATGTTAGAAAAACATTTATTTTTCACTGTTAAAAATCAATATATTTTTAACGTTCGAAAAACACTTTAAAAAAACGATATAAAAACATAAGATTATTTTTCTAACGTCAGAAAACGGGTTATTAAGGGTCCATCTCACCGACTTTTTTTTCGTTACTTAGCGTAAAGCGTTTCTTAATATAATCATAATATGACGTAATAAGGAACACTTAAGGCTAAGTAAGGAAAAAAAAGTCGGAGCGATGGGCTATAAGTTTCTTTTTCGCTATGAATATGACGTTAGAACTAACATCCAACCTAACGTTATGTTTTTAAATTAAACATTATTTTGACGTTATTAAAATGTTTTTGTGTTTAGTGGGAGGATCCCAGGAAAGAAATCAGGAAAGTGAAAAAAATATGATTAAAAAAGAGACCCCTTTATCGAACTATATGATTTGTGTTAAGTATGGCAAGACATTGGTTTATTTAATGAGGTAGGTAATTTTACCTTACCTGACCTTGCCTAAACTGTCTATGTAAATATACCTTAGCAAACATAATACGCGTCATTTTGTATATTACGATCTTTTGTCTTTCGATCTTTTGTACTTTCGATCTTCTGTACTTTCGATCTTTTGTTTTTCGATCTTTTGTGTTTCGATCTTTTGTTTTTCGATCTTTTGTTTTTCGATCTTTTGTATTTTGATCTTTTGTTTTTCGATCTTTTGTATTTTTGATCTTTTGTCTTTTGATCTTTTGTTTTTCGATTTTGTATTTTCGATCTTTTGCTTTTTCGATCTTTTGTTTTTCGATCTTTGTTCCGGCACCCCTCCTAACCATGGGATATGATAGATGACAGTATGTGAAATACCTCGCCTTGATCATTAAAAGCAGGAAAATAGTCAAGCGCAGTTCAAAAATAGTGAATTTTAAACCATTAATACTCGATGGCAGTTATATTCTAAAGCAGTAGTACGTTCGTTAAGTATTTTATAGAAACAAATGCATAGTCAGGGTCTCTTTGCACAATACTTGAAGGCTCAGAGCTATTGGCCATAGCTCATCTGTGTTTCACATCCTACACGGCCCGGAATAGCTATCAAGGTAGATACCGTATATAGTAGAGTACATTTGTGGGTATGGTATTTCAAGAAGAAGCTGCAAAAAGGGTATGTCACTTTAAAACAAAATGGCGGCAATATTTATTACCCCTTATTAAAGCCACTGACCAGCTCTTAAAAACCTAACGAAAAAAAATTATAAGTTTCCCAGCCCACACACAGATGGCGCCTAATATGTCAAAAATAAAAGAGACCTTTATAACCTGTAGACCAAATTAATTTTTTGCAAAAAAAAGCCAAGTTTTGTAAAAATTTATAAAAAGTTACAGTTTGACATTTAACATTTTAAGATGGCGGCCGAAGTTCAGACAAAAAAGTTATTTTTTTGTTCTTGTTTGACACAACTAGTATTGCCGTAATCAAATACCAAATTGCAAATAATGCAAGGACCTAAAACTATAAGCAACATGTAAAATTAAAGAAAAAACTTTTTTCTGTCTTTCGCCGGGAACCCGGAACCTCTTGCTATGTACGCAAATATTCTAAGCATTGAACTCCCGAAGACCACACATAAATTTTCGGAAATCTTCAATCTATGCAGATGCGCGGTGTATCAGTACAAGAACGAGAAATTCTCAGGGTAATAACTCGACCAAGTCATCCAACTAATCTCTTTAATTCTTCTTTTCCACTGTCACATTAATCATCAGAATCTGATGTATGTCAAAATGACATATGTCATACACTTGTCAAACTTCACATATGGTTTATTTTTTTAAATAAAACACCCTGTATATAATTGTGTTAATTGATAAGGCTCCTTTTTCTGATTTTATATATATATATATATATATATATATATATATATATATATATATATATATAATATGTTGACATTTAGTCCAGCCGTTATTGAAATATTTGCATTTTAATAACCTAAATAAACAATAAGGATGTTACCATTTTGTTAATGAATATAATTTTTAAAATGCAAATATTTAAACGGCTGGACTAATTGTCAACATGTTGTATAATTTTGAAATCAGAAAAATGAGCCCTATACAGGGTGTTTTATTTTAAAAGATAAATCAATGTCAACAGTTTGACAAGTGTATGACATATGTCATTTGACATCAGATTCTGATGATTTAGGAAAATACTCTGCCAATATATGGGCACCTAAGCTCACACTAGGTACTATAGTTATAGTGTACGTGTGAGCTAATATAACTTAAAACTGAAATATATTTTATTCATCTCTAGACTCAATTACCTTTCGTTTGGTACTACACAAGCCATGTTTTGACTTAAACTCTAAGTTTTGAAACGTACCCCCCCCCCCTTTTCAAAAAAAAGAAACTAAAATGTATTTTGTTTAACTGCAGACTCAATTACCTTTCGTTTGATATCACACACGCCATATTTTCAAATAAACTCTAATTTTTAAAATCTACCCCCACCCTTTTATTTGGCTTGCGTGCGGTGGATTTTGTTCATTTTTAAATGGGACCATCTCGACCCAAGATCCAGCCTAGGTACCAAATTTCCGACCGACAGACAGACATACA